>JAESUZ010005598.1:0-118050 GCA_017311185.1 Proteles cristata cristata | reverse complement strand
CTGAGTCCGAGTCCGTTCTCTGATGCAGATCGCTCGCTCGGTGACCCTGCGCAGTCACTCTCCTCTCGGGGCCTCCCTTCCCCCAACTCTGAGCATTACCCCTCCCCCCACGCGTGGCTTTCCACAGGGAACCTCCCTGCCGCACCCACTTGTCCACATTGGCTTTCACCTAAGCGTTCACTGGGCCACAGGCACGCGGGCGGTTTAGAACGGGTGGGACCAGGTGGGGTCTGTGAAACCCACCCCAGCAGCCTGACCCCAGGATCTGATGTAGGGGCCTGGAGGAGCCTGGGGCCTGGGGTCAAAACGCGGAATCTTCTAGCAGGCCTCGGTGCCCCTCACCCCCGAGCTGGGGCTGGGGCCTCTGCGAGGGGCCAGGAGGTCCCTTCCCAGGAACGTTCTCACCCCCTCCGCTCCCCCATCACAGCCACCTCACCGTCCTGCTTTCCTAGTGTCCAGTGAGGCTCAGCCAGGCCTGGGTTGGGAGCCTGCCTTCTGTCTTCACCGCTCCATTTCACAGAGGGAAAGCTGAGGCCTGAGAAGGGGGGGCGGGCTGTCCCTTGTCCCAGGTCAAGCCCGCTGGCCCTTGGCACGGGGTGCTGGCCGCGGGCCCTCCCTCACGACTCGCGGCCACTGTCCCCACAGCCAGCCTGCCAATGCCCGCCTGGGGGGCCCTGCTGCTGCTCTGGGCCGCGGCCGCGGCCACCGAGGACTGCCCGGCGGAGTGCACCTGCCGGGCCCTGGAGACCATGGGGCTGGCGGTGGACTGCAGGGGCCGGGGGCTCACGGCCCTGCCCGCGCTGCCCGCGCACACCCGCCACCTGCTGCTGGCCAACAACAGCCTCAGCTCCGTGCCTCCGGGCGCCTTCGACCGCCTGCCCCAGCTGCAGACCCTGGACGTGACTCAGAACCCCTGGCGCTGCGACTGCGGCCTCGCCTACCTGCGCCTCTGGCTGGAGGACCGCGAGCCGCAGGCCCTGCAGCGCGTCCGCTGCGCCAGCCCCCAGCTCGCCGCCGGCCGCCCGCTCGGCCAGCTCACCGGCTACCAGCTGGGCAGCTGCGGCTGGCGGCTGCGGGCGCCCTGGGCCTACCCGGGCGTCTGGTGCGACGTGGCGCTGGCGGCCGTGGCCGCGCTGGGCCTGGCTCTGCTGGCCGGCCTGCTGTGCACGGCCCCGCAGACCCTGGACTGAGGCCACGCCCCCAGGCCACGCCCCAGCCCCTGGCCACGCCCCCAGGCCACGCCCCAGCCCCTGGCCACGCCCCCAGGCCACGCCCCAGCCCCTGGCCACGCCCCCGGTCCAGGCCACGCCCCAGCCCTTCCCCAGAGCCCGCCAGGCCTGGTCACCCGGAGCCCCCACTAACTCAATAAACTGGCTGCTCAGCCGTCTCATCCAAGCTCAGAACTTTTTTTCTGGCTCCTTCGAGAACCGGGGACCCTTTTGTTAAAACCAGGTGCCCACCGGGCCCACCTCTGCCCCGGGGCCCTCCACCGCCCCCGCGCCAGCCGCCCCGCTTCCACGACCCGGGGACGTGGTGGGCCCTTCCTGCGGGCGCGCGGGTCAGGGGCTCGCCCGCCTCCCGCACGGGGCCCTGGAGGCCCGGGTAGACTTGTTTCGCCTCCGAATTCCGCGGAAAGCGTGCTCTCCTGCCAGAGCAGGGGCAGAGCGGGAGGCGAGCGAGGCCCATCTCGGTGACCGACCTGCCACCGCTTCCCAGATGGCCTCGGGCCTCTGTCCGGCCACGACCACCTGCCCCCACCGCCCCAGCCTTTCCGTCTTCTCCCGTAAGCCCCTCTCCTCCCTCCTCTCTCTCCATCTTTCTTCAGGAACAAAAGAAGGGCGCCTGGGGGCTCCTCTGACTTCGGCTCAGGTCATGATCTCGCGGTTCGTGGGTTCGAGCCCCACGTCAGGCTCTTCGCTGACTGCTCGGAGCCTGGAGCCTGCTAGATTCTGTGTCTCCCTCTCTCTCTGACCCTCCCCTGCTCACACAGTCTCTCAGAAATACACTTTTTAAAAAATTACTAAAATTTAAAAAAAATAAATAAACATTGAACAAATTTTTTTAAAGAAACGAAATTCTTCCCTTTCTCATGGGAACAACCAACCCCAGGTGCTGACATCAGGCACGCCAAACTCTGCAGTCTCACCTCTATCTACCCAAGCAACGGGCACCAAACTCTCCAAACAAGCCTTTTCTCTCCCTCAGAGGATTCTGGTGCCAGCAGTTCAACTAATCAAACATCGCTCCGCCGTATGAGAGCATTTCCAGGCCTCTTGCCGCCCGGATGATTACCGTAAGGTCCTTCCCTCCGGGAGATCCGTGCGGTGGGCCTGGGGCTCAGAGAGTGCCATGGGGAAGGGCAGGCAGGCACAGGCCCCGCCGGCGGGCACTGGGCCACGGAGCTGAGGCTGCAGCCGCAGGCCCCAACTCGGGGGAGCGGACGCGCACTGGGGAGGGGAGGGGACTGTGGCAAACCGCGCGGATGCGGACGCTGTGTCCCCATCCTTCCGGAGAGATGGGAAATGTACACGTGTGTGTGGAAACCCCTGACTTAAGGGCTGGCACGTAAATCCAGAAGAGAAAAAAGACCTGTGTGTCAACAGGTCATGACTGGACGGAGCCACAGGCTGGAGTCGGTGAGTCGTGCCGTCAGATGGGCCGGAATGGGGCTGCCTGGGGCGACAGAGGAAGCTGGCACTTGGTGGGTGTGCGGCCCTGCGTGAAGCACCCCCCACGGGGCCTTCTTGTGTGGCCCCCCCACCGGACGGAGGACACGGGCCCAGGGCCCGGGCGGTCACTTCACAGGCGTGACCCCAGAGAGGTCCCCTTTCACACCTGAAAAGTGACCCCTTGGAAACTGCCTCAAACTAAGGTCCTTCGGCAGCCCCGGGCCCCAGGCGCCCCTTCCAGAGGCCAACACACGCGGCCACGGGCCTGGAACAGCAGTGACCACACGCCTTGATCCTACTGGCCAGATGGCTGGTCGCATGAGCCCCTGCCAGGAGCCCGGGCGGCACACCGTCATCAAGGCAGAGGGTGACGTCCCCGTGGGCAGCAGCGAGGGCGGGGGTCTCTGAGGGGGAGGGCAGACTCACACGAGGCTCCCCAGGGAGACAGGCGCACCAGGAAGTTCAACTTGCCATCTCCGTTGTCCCCATGGTCTTCGTCCCACGGCCACCAACCCAGCGTCCACAGATCCTGCTACCACGCCCGCCCGCTGCGGCCACCGCGGCCTCCTGCAGGCCCCACGACCCCTGACGGCCATCAGCACCACGTCCAGGGCGCCCGCGCGCCAGCTCACACTGGCCGCCCTTCGTCGTCCCCACCTGGGCCACAGGCATCAGCGCCGCGAGGTGCACTGCCCCCACCGCGGGCCCTTCTCAAGCACCGACCAGCCATAGCCCCGTTATAAGCAAAATGTCATCTGTCACCATCACCCATCTATCCCACGGCCACCGTGCCAGGATCCTCATGACCACCTCCTCCACGGGCATCTTCAAAACCAGGCGGCACGTGGAGAATTTGCCGAGGGGACTTCCCCCGCGGCTGGGACCACCCCCACTTTGCCAGCAGCTGGCCCCTCACACCTGGCCGCCGTCGGCTGCTCGCCCGCAGGCCTTCCGCCCCCTCCACGCCCCTGCCCTGCAATCCTCTGGCCGGTGGGCGGGCAGAGCGCGGACAGGAAGGCACGGGTGTCGGTGGCCAGGCCCGGAAGTGGCATGGGTGGCCTTGGCAAAGCAGCTGTTGTCTGGAACCGGCAACCGGCCCTGCCCGAACCACCGGGGAGGCCTGAAGCGGCTCCCTGCGTGCCCAGCAGCAGCGGCGGGCATCTGGCCGCGGCCGGCCCCACCCGCTCGATGCAAAGGTACTGGCACTTGATCCGAAGGTAGGGGACTCGTGAAGGCCGGGCATACGCCGAGTCTTGGCCCTGAGTCCCAGCCGGCCCAGCCCCTGCACAGCGCCCCTCTCGCGTGTTATGCACACGCACCTCCCCACACCTCCTGTGAGTGCCTGTGCGCACAGTCTCCCAGGACACCACGGCCCAGTCAGGACCCGCGCCATCCATCTCCAGCCGCCGGGGATGACATGTCACACCTGGCGGGAATGAATTCCTTGTCGGGCAAAGGGCCTGAGGCAGCCCCTGTGCGTTTGCCTGACATGGCAGAAAAGGTGGAAGGCTCTGCCCTCACCCGGCTCTGTGGTGGGGGAGTCCGTGGCCTGGGGAATCTTCTAAGAACAGCATCTGACTTGATCACCAGACGGCCCCTGAACGTCAGCTCTGGGGCCAGAATCCTCATTTTATTTTATTTATTGTTAGAAATGTTTTAATGTTTTATTTATTTTTGAGAGAGAGAGGGAGAGAGAGAGAGACAGCGTGAGCAGGGGAGGGTCCGAGAGAGAGGGAGTCACAGACTGAAACAGGCTCCAGGCTCCGAGCTGGCAGTCAGCACAGAGCCCGACGCGGGGCTCGAACCCACGAACCGCGAGATCATGACCCAAGCGAAAGTCGAACGCTTAACCAACTAAGCCACCCAGGCGCCCCTGTATTACTTTCTTAATTAACAAATAAAATACCTCAGGGTTGCCAGGGCAACAACATAGAAGGGACGGAATGGAGCCCCGGACAGCCGTGCTGATCCTGTGCTGTTTTTGTTCCGACTGTTACAGGGACAGAGACAAAATCCTATTCCTTTCTTTTAGATCTGTGTGTCCCTGTTAAGTAGAAAACAAAGGTATGAAAAGAGAGGTCAGGCTCTGAGGCTCATTCAACCGGCTGGGTTCTTTATCTAACGCTTCAGGGTGCCGACCTGGTAGTAAAAACAAAAGCACGAATACACGCATTTGATGCTTTCGAGTCTAAAACAACTTCGTACACCTGCATCGCCGCTGAATATAACTCTTCCTTACTTTGAGTTCAGAACATAGAGAAAGTGTTTGTGTATTTATATGGTATCTTTCAACCAACACGGGTAATTGTTTTCTGTACGTGAAGCCACCTGTTCCTTGTGCCTTTATTATTCTTTTTTTAAATGTTTTTTATTTATTTCTAGGAGACAGAGAGAGAGAGAGAGAGACAGCATGAGCAGGGGAGGGTCAGAGAGAGAGGGAGTCACAGACTGAACAGGCTCCAGGCTCTGAGCCGGCAGTCAGCACAGAGCCCGACACGGGGCTCGAACCCACGAACCGCGAGATCATGACCTAAGTGAAAGTCGGACGCTCAACCGACTGCCACCCAGGCGTCCCTGTTCCTTGTGCCTTTAAAATGTTGAGAGTGGAGGGGCGCCTGGGTGGCTCAGTCAGTTGGGTGCCCGACTTTGGCTCGGGTCATGATCTCGCAATTCATGAGTTCGAGCCCCGTGTCGGGCTCTGCGCTGACAGCTCAGAGCCTGGAGCTGCTTCAGATTCTGTCTCCCTCTCTCTCTCTCTCTCTCTGCCCCTCCCTTGCTCATGTTCTTTCTCTCTCAGAAATAAATAAATAGTAAAAAATAAAAAAAAAAAAAGTCGAGAGTAGAGACGCGGGGGAGGGGAGTATGGGGAATCATTGAAGGCGTGTAGAGTTTGTTTTGCGAGAACTAAGGCGAAAGAGTTCTGCAGGTGGATGGTGGTGATGGCCGCACAGCCGCGTGAATATGCTTAACACTACGGAACCGTACACTTAAAAATGCTGAAGATGGCCGGTTTCACGTTGCGTATATTTTATCACAGTTTTCTAAAAGGTCTAGAGTGATGGTTTTCAAACCTGTTTAGCAGTAAGACCCTTTCTCCAATGAAAACCCCTAGGCAGAACCTGGAATATGAAATAAAGTGGCTCGACCTGCGTGGGCGGGGGCCTAACTGCCGCCCTTCGCTCCTTCCCCACCCCTGCCCTTTGAGGGCTATTGACAAGCTTCAGGACTCTTCAAAATACCCTTTTGTGAAAGAGATCTAGAGCCCTAGTGGGGCCACTGAAGTATCTCTGAGGACGTATGGTCTGAAAATGGCAAGAGGTACCCGTTCCTGAACGGCAGGATTCGCTCCTCCCTGATTCATGTCTAAGTTCGGTCTCATCCGATCAACGTCTTTGCTGTAGAACCTGACAGGTCGGGCTGTCTCGGGGATTCCCGTGCACAGAGGTTTTATTTGTTTTTAAGATTCATTCCTTGAGGGGAGCCTGGGGGGCTCAGTCGGTTAAGCGTCACACTCTTGATTTCGGCTCAGGTCACGATCTCATGGTTTGTGAGATCGAACCCCACGTTGGGCTCCGCGCCGACAGCACGGAGGTTTCTGGGGATTCTCTCTCTCTCTCTCTGCCTCTCCTCTGCTTACAGGCGCACAAGCTTTCTCTCAAAAGAAATAAATAAAAGAGAAAAAGATTCATTCCTTGAGAGAGATCCCCATAAGGATGCTCTTATTTTCAGAAATGTCCACTTAGCATGGAGTCCCTTTCATCGAATCTAAACCTGAGCACACGGCAGCTGTCACTGTGGCCGCAGCTCCCCCTGAAATCCAAGGGGTCCTCCCAGACTTTGGGGGGGTCAAGGCACAACCCAGGGCCCCAATATCCAGGCCTCGGATCTTATCTCAGCTGCTCACTGGAAGTGCATCGGTGGCAGGGCCTCAAACTCTATGTGAACTCTCTTGTGAATTCGGGTCTCTTCCGAGTAAAAGGCCTACAGCTTGAAGGGGTCAGAGATCCAGAAAACCCCAGAACCTGCATCAGACACAAGCTCAGATGTTGTCAGACGGGGCTGGACGTTGAACACTAGGCCAGAGTGTGTCGGCCGCACTCACCCAGCTTCGGGGGGCGAACTCACCAGCCCCCTGACCGCCCCCTCTCCCTGCCCTCCACCGGCTCCGGACTCCTGATGTGCCGTCAACCCTGCACACGGACCCTCCAGCTCCCTGGTCGGTGCCATTATCGCTGGGCTGATGGGTAAGCAGCTTTGAACTGGCAACGATGAGGCGATGGTTGCATCAGGATGCGGGGGGCAGAATCGCTGCAGGGGGCAGAGTCCGGGGCACACGGTCCGCGTGTGGGAGGGACGGGGTGCCGAGGCGGTGGGCAGAGCCGTCCTCACCCCCCCGCCCCATGTGGCCTGTGCGAAGGCACCCGAGGGTGTCCAGGAAGCACGAGCTGGAGCCAAGCCTGTCATCTGGGCGCGTCCTTTCTTTCCGGGGGGGCGGGGGTGGGGACAGCAGTCCCCGGGCTGTGTGTGTGCAGGGCTCCGGGAGGACAGTGAGTGGCAGGATCAGCCGGCGGCCTCTGGGTCCCGCCCGGCTGGGACCATCCGGGGAGCGCGGGTCCTCGGGTGGGTCTGGGGTCTGGCTGCCAGGAAACGGCAGGGCCCCGTGTGGCCGCGGGCGGTCCTGGCAGGCCCCTGGGGGGCGGCTGTGGGCAGCAGAGAGCCGAGCAAGGGGGCGACCCGGTCAGTGCGTGACCCGCTTCGGGACGGTGTGTGGAGCTGCGGGTGGAGACGGGAGGGAGGGACCGGGTCAGGCAGAGGCAGGGCGGAGACCGGGTGGGGCCGGGGCGGCCGTGGGGGGAACGTGGCAGGATGGGGACCGGGGATGTACTGGGGTGAGGGCACCCCGCGTCCTGGCTTCCCCGAAGGAAGGGTGGCGCGGTCCCTCCTCGGCTGAGCCCCTGGGTGAGTGTGTGCAGGGAGCGGGGAGGGGTGGGGGCGTTGGGACCCCCAGGGGAGGGGCAGGGCCGGACTCAGCTCTGGGACCCGGGGCCCCTCCCCAGCCTGGCCCAAGACGGGGGCTCCGAGTCAGTCCCTCCAGGCCCCTGGCCTCGCCTGCCCTGTTTCAAAGCCCAGGACGTCGCCCCAGGCTCCGCGGTCCCTTGGGTGCGGGCAGAGGCGAGAGACGCCCTCATCACGGCCCTGGGGCCCATGTGGCGCCTGGCTCAGACCACCCGGTTAGGGGCCTGCCTTCCAAGGGGCCCAGGCAGGCTTGGGGCCGCCCTGCGTCCAAGGGCAGCAGGAAGGTCAAAGGAAAAGGTGACAGAGGAGCCTGGGCGTGGGCCCCCGGGCTCCGGGCCTTCCTTCATCAGTCAGTGGAAGTCACAGGCTTCTAGGGACTGACTCAGCAGCTGGAGTCCCCGCTCTGGTCCCGCAGTTTACAGAGCCCCTCCCGGCCGGGCCGGGGTCTCCGGGCGGCTTTCCCAGGGCGCAGGCAGGACCGGAATTAGTGTCCCACACCTGAGAAGGCCGAGCCTGATGACTCGCCCAAGGTCACGCCAATCAGAGCGGACCTGGGATTTGAATGAGCCCCGGTGTTGGTGTGTCCCAGGGCACGGCTGGCAGAATGGGCACAGGCACTGTGCTCGCCTCCTCCGGCCCCCACGTCAGCACAGGTCCCTTCTGTGACCTGGGACAGATCGCAGAGGGTCTTGGTGGCTTGTGGATTTAGGGACTCCCGGGTGCCAGGCGCCCCCTTCAGGCACTTGGCAGTGTTTTGGGCACCTACTGTGTGCCCAGCACCCTTCTGCCCTGGGAATGGAGCAGTGGGCGAGGACGTCTGGCCCTGGTAGGGGCGGCCCTGACGTGGGCCAGAAGTGTCCTTTGCTACGGCGGCAGGGCTCGGGCAACGAACTCCCAAGCACGGAGTCTCTTGGCTTATCTGCGAAGCGCAGGGGTAGTCACCCCTCCCCACGCCCCCTCTCTCCCCCCCGGCCTGGCGCCCCCGGCGGTCACCAAACTGGGGTCTGGTCAGAGAACCAGCCTTGGCACCACGGGCTCTTTGCAGAAATCGGTTTAATGGTTTAGGAACGTGTACACTCTGGCTCTGCTAAGTTTCCACGAAGGCAACTTCTCCATGTTTTAAAAAATAGATCTGCTATAAAGATTTATGTATCATAAATAGGTAACATGAAAAATTCCCAACTGCAGAATGGCACCGCCTTGGCCGAGGCCCTCCCTGCGCCCCCACCCGCGGCGGCCCCCCGGGGAGGAGTGACCCAATTCAATATGAACCAGGAGCTCCTGCAGCGCGGCCCCGCGGCTGGGGCCGGTCCTGACCCCCCTCCGGCTGGGGAGTCGGTCCCGGGCGCGTGTAAGCCCCCAGCCTTCAGGCCACACAGACCGCCCTGTCCTGCCAGGGCCCTCCTGGCCGTGACCCCTGCACCCGGGCCCCTGACCCCCTCCCCACGCCCGGGCTGCTGCAGGAGCCAACGGCGGTGCCGTGTCGCACAACTGCCCCACGTGCTCTTACCCAAGTCCGGGCCGCAGGTGACAGGGGACTGAGGCCCCGGCCGCTGGGTCACCAAGGGCCGCCCGGCGCGGGCCCTGAGCCCCCGCCTGCGGAGGCGGACGCCGGCGCGGCCCCTGCCCCGGGAGAGGGGGCGGCCGGGTCCCAGGCGTGTGCCCAGCTCGAGGGCGTGAGCAGAAGGGCGGGGGGTGCGCGGCCTGCACGGGGGAGCCCGGGACGCGGGGAGAGGCCGGGGCGGCGGATGGCGTCGGGACCTGGCCCCGGGGGTGGGGGCGGGGCAGCAGCGCCCTCGTGACCTTCTGCAAATGCCGCCCCGGGCTGCACCCGCTAGACGCCCAGGGACCGAGGAGGGGCCCGAGGTGCGCGGGGGGCAGGGGCGCGCCCAGGGCAGAGGGGCGGGGAGGAGGGAGGGGCCTAAGGCAAGCCCGGAAGCCCCTGCCGGCTGCGGTGCCTGGAGGACGGAGAGGGCCAGGGGCCAATGGCCCAGGGTTTCGAACACCTTGGGGACGGCGAGGGGGCGCTGGACGAGCCGAGACTGCGGCCTCGGGGGCCAGCTGCTCCCGGACCCCCTCAGCCAGGGTCTCTAGCCCGGGGGTCGGGAGGAGGGTGGTGGCTCACAGAGACGGGGGAGGGTCTTCCCACTTTCCCGAAGCCATCCCGGGGGTGGTGGCGGAGGCAGCGGGTAACACCGGGGGGGATCCGTGGGTGCAGGTGAGTCCCGGGGCGCAGGCCCGGGGCTGGGCTCCCGCCACCGCCCCCCGAAGCGGCAGGCCGCGGAGGGCAGGCTTCATGAGGTAGCCCTTCCCGCTGGGGCCTGGTCCACGCCCAGCTCCGCCCCAACATCAGCCCTTAGAGACGACCTCTGCCCTCGGCCTGGAGGGGTCTCAGCGACAGGCACTTTGTACTTGGGAGGCAGAGCCCAGGCACTGCGGGGGCGGGTGGGGGGCGGGGCACAGATCAGCTCTCCTGCCGGTCCGGCCGCTCTCACCCCCCCCCAAGACCACCGGGGACCAAGAGGTCTTCCTGCTCCCAGCAACCCCCAACCCAGGCCACCAGTGGACTGTGACTGCCCGCAACACGGGTCCCCGTCGGGCCAGCCTCCGTCCCCTCCAGAACCGGGCCCAGACATCCCGGCTGAAAGGGACTCACCAGAAGCCCACAGAAGGCTGTGGGTCGGGCCTGCCTCGGAGAAGGGGGTCGGGTGGGGCGCAGACCAAAGCACAGGAAGCGGAGGGCGAGGGAGGTCAGGCACTGCTCTCACGCCTCCGCAGGGCGCTGGGCTGCGTCGCCCGACGTGACCTGGCCCGTGGCTCGGACAGCAGCTTATCTCCTGGGGCCCGACACTGGGGGGGACCAAGGGGCCAGGCTGGGCCGACACGGAGGGTCCCAGGGTTGGGGAAGACCATCCCCCCCACCCCCAGCTCGATCCCTGTGACCCTGAGCGGCTCCCCCGCCTGTGCTTCCAAGGGCCCCAGTGACCCGCCCCCCACGCACGTGGCCCCGAAGGATGGAACAGCCGGACCCGGGCTGCGGGGCCTTGCCTTTCTGGCTGGAGAAACCAGAGGCTGGACCGGAAGGAGGGAGCCGCTCCATGGCCAAGGCCGGGTGCCCTGAGGGTCCTCTCGGACCGCAGCCTCGGGGAGGCCAGCCTTACTTTTCCCACGAATGTCCGCGCTTCCGCCTCATCCCCCCAAGCCCCCAAGCTCTGAGCGTCGGTGCTGGAGGAATCGGCTGGTTTCGCAGCCGGAGTGGCCCCCGGGCAGCAGGCAGTCCCCGCTCGGCTGGGGGCCACGACCCCGGGCTTGTGCCGATGAAACCAAGAAGCGACACGGAAAACCAGATGCTCGGGGGGTCTGGCTGCGAGGGCGGCGGCGCCCAGCCTCCCATGAGCTTCAGGCGGCAGTGAGGGCAGGAAGGGGCTGCGGCTTCCCTGGGACCCAGCGCAGCAACCGGCTCTCCGGCGGCGACACACAAAGGCCCTGGGGTGACCCGGAAGAATCCACATCCCTGGAAGGCGGCAACCTGCTGCCGCAGCTACAGCAAGGCTCGAGGTGTGAAATGGTCAGAACCAGGCGGCGGGGGGCCCGGCCCCTTCCTGCTGGGACCCACACCGGCGGCGGCCACGGGCTGGCCCGAGGGGCTCTGCACCCCGCCAGCCAAGAGCCCCCTCAGAAGGCATCCCGCGTCTTCCTCGAGCGTAGCTTTCCCATCAAGCGCCCGGGCCACGGCATGGAGAGTTCCAGGGCTTTATCCAGCTGCTGGCACCACGGAGGGCCAGCTCCGGAGGGGTGGGCCTGGCAGGCCAGAGACACACAGAGAGAGAGACAGAGAGAGAGAGAGGAGGGAGGCCCCCGCCTGCCTGCCCTGCGCCCCGGTCAGCAGCCGCAGCCCCAGCTCTCCCCGACGTCCTTGGCGTCCAGCTGGATGTGGTCGGTGCCCTTGTCGCTGAGCAGGGGGCCGCCGTGCCGCACGACCAGCTCCGTGGCCACCCGCACGAAGGCCTCCTCCACGTTGCTCGAGTCCTTGGCTGACGTCTCGATGGCGCACAGGATGTCGTAGCGCTCTGCCAGGCTCTGCGCCTCGGCCAGCGGGACCTCCCGGAGCGCGCCCAGGTCCGACTTGTTCCCTGCGGGGAAAGGCCCGGCGGGGCCGCACGGACAAGTGTCAGGCCGCCCAGCGCGCACTGCCAGCTACCAAGGAGCCCCTTCTTGGGCGGACCTCGGTCTTTTTTGAGGAAAAAAAAAAAGACGTTTTATTTGAAAGCTCTTATTCGAGCCTTTCGTCTCTCATTTTGTTTTTTTTTTATCTCTGCCAGCGGCTTCGGTCTCTTTATTGATTCTCACAAATCAGAGCAGGAAACTTTGGTGAGAAGAACACGGTTCTGGAGAGCTGCAGGAAACCTGGGCTCCCTTTCGCTTGCCGTGTGACCCTGGGCTAAGTCACTTCATCCCTGAGTCTCAGCTTCCCCATCGGTGATGCCACCTTCAGTACAACAGGAGGGATCAAAGGGTACAGCGAACGTGACAACAACCGGCACTTGGCGGACACTTGCCACCAGGGGGCATAACAAAAGGGTCTGGCGTGGACAACTGTTTTCTTTGCTACACTTTGCTGATGCTTATAGTTTACTCTCTCCTATTTTCCTTTGGAATTCTTTTACTCCCCGTAAGATTGTGACTTTTGATTATTTTGCTTTTCTGCTAGTAAGAGCACAGCCTCTCACCTGACCTGAGAGTGCACCTCTGGTTTCTTCTGTAAGGTGGCAGGTGTTTCATTATGTTCTCAATAATCTGGTCAACGGCTCCTTGACCCAATTTCTAGAAGATTTTTTTTTTAATGTTTTATTTATTTCTGAGAGAGAGAGAGAGAGAGAGAGAGAGAGAGACAGTGTGAGCAGGGGAGGGTCAGAGAGAGGGAGATACAGAATCTGAAACAGACTCCAGGCTCTGAGCTGTCAGCACAGAGCCCGACGCGGGGCTCGAACCCACGAACTGTGAGATCATGACCTGAGCCGAAGTTGGAACCAACTGAGCCACCCAGGCGCCCCTAGAAGACTTTTTTTAAGTCTCTAAGTGACTGACTTTTTTAACATGATTACAGGGAGGACACAAAAAAATAGATAACCGTCGGGCACCTGACTTTGGCTCAGGTCATGATCTCGCAGTTTGCGGGTTCGAGCCCCACGTCGGGCTCTGTGCTGACAGCTCAGAGCTTGGATCCTGCTTCGGATTCTGTCTTCCTCTTTCTCTGCCCCTCCCCCACTCGTGCTGTCTCTTAAAAACGAATGAACATTAAAAAATTTAAAAATAAAAAACAGATAACCATCTATAAAAATCAAGGCTGTCTTTGGTAACCTTAAATGGTATAGCAACTAATTTCAATATGTGGTACTTGTTTGGATCCTGAGTTCAACAAAGTGAAAAAAAAAGTACATGTGATATTTATAAGCAATTATAAATCTCAACACTCATTAGCCATTTGATTATAATAAGAAAATATCAACATGGGGGGTACCTAGGTGGCTCAGTCGATTATCTGACTCTCGTTTTTGGCTCAGGTCATGATCTTGTGGTTTGTGAGTTCTCATCCTGCACTGGGCTCTGACAGTGCAGAGCCTGTTTGGGATTCTCTCTCTCCCTCTCTCTGCCTCTCCCCTGCTCTCTCTCTCAAAAAATAAACAGAGTAATAAGAAGAAACTATCAATACGTTGTAGATGTGAAAATGGTATTGTTATGTACTTTTGAAGTGTTTTGTGTCTTTTATAAATTTATGCTGGAATATTTATAGATGAAATAGCTTGGTGCTGGGATTTATCCCAAAGCAAGACAAGGGGGGAAGGGATGAGGGTAGAGAGGAAACTGGCCGTGAGGTGCCCACTGCTGAAGCTGGGTGATGGGCATCTGGGTTCACTGTACTAGCCTATGTTTGTATTTGTATAAAGTGCTCTATGACAGAATGTTTTATTTTAAATGTTCTGGACACACGGGAAATGTGAGGCCGGGCATGGAGAACCCCGCTCCTGGCTGGGGCATCGCGCTCCACTGAGCACTCCCACGTCCCAGGCCAGGCAGGGAGCCAAGCACCAGCCTTTCCCCAGCGGGAGCTCTGTCCGGGCCCCACCTCTACAACCTCATCTTAGAAGAATCTGTCTCTAGGGGCGCCTGGGTGGCTTAGTCGGTTATGCGTCCGACTTTCGCTTAGGTCATGATCTCGCGGTTCGTGGGTTCGAGCCCCGCGTCGGGCTCTGTGCTGACTGCCAGCTCAGAGCCTGGAACCTGTTTCGGTCTGTGACTCCCTCTCTCTCTGACCCTCCCCTGCTCACGCTGTCTCTCTCTCTCTCTCCTAGAAATAAATAAAAAATATTTGAAATAAAAAAAAAAAGAAGAAGAATCTGTCTCTAAAAAAAGAAAAAAAAATCAGGGCGCCTGGGTGGCTCAGGCAGTTGAGCATCCAACTCTTGACTTCGGCTCAAGTCATGATCTCACAGTTCGTGGGTTCGAGCCCCACTTCGGGCTCTGTGCTGACAGTGCGGAGCCCGCTTGCGATTTTTCTCTCTCTCCCTTTCTCTCTGCCCCTCCCCAAGTGTGCACGTGTGCGTGCTCTCTCTCGCTCAAAATAAACTTAAAAAATTAAAATTCTGTCTCCCCTCTGCCCCTCCCCTGCTTGCACACATGTGCGCACGCTCTCTCTCTCAAGAAAAAAAAGGAAGAAGAATCTGCCAGACTGTTGGAATGAGGACCCCAGACCACAGAAATGGTCCGAAGCTTTTGAGCCCAGGTCGGGGAGGGAAAGGGAAAATGTTAGTAAGGGCATCCCTTTGCAGCAGGGGTTCTCAGAGTGGGGTCTCTGGGCCGCAGAATGGGCGCCACCGCCGTCACCTGGGAACCGGTAAGGAAAGGCACCTTCACGGGCCCCGCCCGGCCTTCCGGAACCGGACACGGGGTCTGGCATCCGTACTTCCACAAGCCCTCGGACCGACCCGGGAGCACGCAGAGGCTCGAGGGGCGCCGCTCTGCGGGGCGGTGGGGCGGTTCAGCCCTGAACTCCCACCAGCAGGGCCCCAGCTTCGTGCTTCTCTGCTCGCAGGCTGTGCGGATTGGGAAAAATTACTTCCCTTCTCTGAGCCTTGGCTCTGCCCTGACAAACCAACAGGAGCCGACAGCCAGGGCTCCGGGCGCTGAATCCAGGGACACACGTGAAGATCTAACCAGGGTTGACCCCGGGGGGACACGGGACGTACAAAGCCCCTTTCTTCCTCCCTCCACTGCAGTTTCGAATGTAACTCTGTAAGCGACTGGCAGGACCAGAATTTGCGAGATCACCGTTCGGGCTCTGGCTCTGGGCCTGCCTGGCCAAGTTCAGCTTCTCTCTGCGCTCCACCCGCCCTTTGTTTAACAAGGAGAAAGAGGGGCGCCTGGGGGGTTCAGTCAGTTAAGCGTCTGACTCCGGCGCAGGTCATGATGTCGCGGTCCGTGGGTTCGAGCCCCATGCCGGGCTCTGTGCTGACAGCTCGGAGCCTGGAGCTGTTCTGGATTCCGTTTCACTCTCTCTCTGGCCCTCCCCCACTTGCATTCTGTCTCTCTCTCAAAAATAAATAAACGTTAAAAAGAAAACCAAAAGCCGGCTAGACCCGTGGCCCCGAGGGACCCTGCGGCCCGGCCCCGGCCCCCTCCGCTCACCGATCAGCAGCTGCACAATGTTGGAGCCCGCGTACTTCCTCACGTCCTCGATCCAGTGCGGCACCGACAGGAAGGAGCTCCTCTTGGTGATGTCGTACGCGAGGATGGCCCCGTTGGCGCTGCGGTAGTAGCTCTGGGTGATGGTGCGGAATCGCTCCTGGCCGGCTGTGTCCCAGATCTGCAGCTACAGAAACGGGGGGGCCCCGTGAACCCGGTGGTGGGGCCAGGCACGGGGGACAGGGAGGGCAGCCCCACAGGCCCACGCCCAAGGCGCTGGTCCCCCTGGGCAGGACGCCGGCCCGCACCTTGGCGGGAATCACGGCAGCGGGGCTAAAGGTGGACAGAGAGAGAAGAACGTCTGAGCCCTTACGCCAAACAACTCCGTGGCCCGGCTCTGGGGGCGGGGGAGGCGGGAGGGTGCAGAGGGAAGGTGGGGAGCCCTCCTCTCTGCTCTACCAGAGTCCCCGGGGAAAGGTGGACAGGGGACATTCTGTGCTGCGGCAGGAAGTGCATTTGGCCCAGGGCTCCCCCAAACCCTGGGCTCACTGCTGTGCGACACTGAACCAGAAGAGCTCGAGCAGCTCCCAGTCCAGCGAGCTGGTTCTGGTACCCAGCGCTGCTGGCTGTGTGTGCAGCGCCCGCGCCTACCCCTCTCTGGGCCCGTAAACACACCGTCCACCCAGCCAGCATCAGGGGTCTCTGCTTCTGCCTCCGAGATGCCTGGTGCGGAGGGGGGCGCTGCGGCAGCGACGGCCTGGGGAGGTGATGGGATGAGTCCCCTTGTGGGGCGTTGACAGATAGGGCAGGGGGAGGGGCCGAGCCTGGGGGCGGGGGGGACCTTGGACCTTCAGTGCGCCCCGGGCGGGAGGCTGCGCACTCTGGGTGGCGGTCACCAGCTCGGGCACCGCGGACGTGGGCACCTCTCCCCTCGCCCCACAGAGAGAGGTCCAAGCGTGAACGAACTCAGCCTCAACGTGTCCCCGGAGACCCTCCTGTCTGGAGACCTATTTCCTCCCCAGCCACGCAGGGCTCCAAGGAAACGAGGTCTCTGCCAGCTCCGCGTGGGGTGAAGCGAAAGGCATTGAACTCTGGCAACACACAAACCCGGAAGCCAGCTGACCGAGAAAGCCAGCCCCGGAGACGAGCACCTACCCCAGAGAGAGCCCATCGCACAAAAGACAGAGGCCAAACAAACACCGAAAAAAAGTGACTTGGGCGAAACGAAAACTATGCAGAGGCCAAGTTTGCTTTATCAAAACAAACATCAGTATTTTCAGAGATAGGAAAAGATACAAAAAACAGTAATAGAATACTTTTTTTTTTTAGTTTGTGGGAGTATTCGGGAAAAAAAAAAGAGCCTTTGACAATTAAAAATATATCCATGAAAAATACAACCTAAGGGTTGGAAGATAAAGTTGAAGAAATGTCTCCAAAATAAAGGAACACAAAGAGAAAAGAGGAAATAAAAGGGTAAGAGGGGAGAAAATTGTAGAGCCAGCCTAGGGGTCTCCTATCAGGATAGAAAGTGTTTCAGGGGGCGCCTGGGTGGCTTAGTTGGTTGAGCGTCCGACTTTCGCTCAGGTCATGATCTCGCGGTTCGTGGGTTCGAGCCCCGCATCGGGCTCTGTGCTGACTGCCATCTCAGAGCCTGGAGCCTGTTTCAGTCTGTCACTCCCTCTCTCTCTGACCCTCCCCTGCTCACGCCTGTCTCTCTCTCTCTCCTAGAAATAAATAAACATATTTAAAGAAAAAAAAAAAGGAAAGGGTTTAGAAGAAAAAGAAGAGCAGGGCGCCTGGGGGGCTCAGTCGGTTGAGCGTCCGACTTCGGCTCAGGTCATGATCTCACAGTTCGCGAGTTCGAGCCCCGCGTCGGGCTCTGTGCTGACCAGCTCGGAGCCTGGAGCTGCTTCAGAGTCTGTGTCTCCCTCTCTCTCTGCCCCTCCCCTACTCGCTCTCTGTCTGTCTCTCAAAATAAAATAAAGAGATAAAAATAAAATTAAAAAATATTTTTTAATGCTTAAAATTATGACAGATAATAATTTCCCACCTAGAATTCTCTACACTATTAACCATCTGTCAAGTGTGGTGGTTTGTTAAGCACATTTCCAGGTACACAGGCCTCAAAACAGTTATCTCCCTGCCACCCTTTCTCAGGAAGCTACCGACGGTACCTCTACCTAAAGAAATCGATCCCAAATAAGAAAATGCGGGACCCAGAAACAGAGACTTCAATTCGAGGGAAAGGCAAAGGGAACTTCAGGACGGAGGTGGAGGGAGGCCCCCAGACAAGAGCGGGCGGGCGGGCGAGCCTGGACGGCCACCAACTGGGGCGGGCAGGGGACAGCTTGTGGCCCCGGCAGACGAGCCCTCCCTCCGTTAACAACCGTTCACCTGAGAAAAATACGGGAGGCCGCCACGTTCAAGAGGAGAACAGGGAGCGTGAGACCCGAGTCCTGAAAGAAGCAAAACTCATAAAACGCGCCTCCTGACCATCCTGACCGCCACCTGGCGACGGCTTCCTGACTGCCGGACTGCGGGTTCGAATCCGAGCAGAGCATGCGGTCCCACAGGGCCAAGGAGGCGAACATCAGAGCCTGGAGCGATGTGGGGGCGGGAAGGCCCCGAGTCTGCGTGTGGCGGTGGCGGGGCCCTTGGGGAGTCGTTTCCTGAGCGCCCCATGCACAGGCCGAGGCTCCCAGAACCTTACAGGGAGCGGCTCCCACAGGGGGGAGAAGAGACCCGAGACGGAGGCTGAGCCGTCCTGGGGGGCCGCGGCGGGGGGGCCCTAGCACCCGTGGGCGACCCCTGCAGCAACTGCCACATCAGAAGGGCCGTGCCCCACGGGCGAAGACCGTAGCCGGACGAAGGCCCCCACACACCTTCCCTAAAACAGAGCCTAAAACTGAGCGCCGACCCGAGTCTCAGGTGCGGAGGCGGAGGCTGACCTCCGTCAAGTCAGAGGCTAGAGGAATGTCCCTGGACGCCCGTGTATCCGCCCTGACAAACCCGGCCTACCCAGGTTCAAAGTGATCGGCCAACAAACTGAACTGACTCAGGATGTCAAGAGGACAGTGCGGCGCCTGAGTGGCTCAGGTCATGATCCCGGGGTTGTGGGATCGATCCCCGCGTCCGGCTCCACGCTGAGCATGGAGCCTGCTCAAGCTTCTCTCTCTCGGGGGGCCTGGGTGGCTCAGTGGGCTCAGCGTCCGACTTCGGCTCAGGTCATGATCTCACGGTTCGTGGGTTCGAGCCCCGCGTCGGGCTCTGTGCTGACAGCTTGGAACCTGGAGCCTGTTTCAGATTCTGTGTCTCCCTCTCTCTCTGCCCCTCCCCTGCTCACGCTCTGTCTGTCTCTCTCAAAAAAAAAGAAAAAAAAAACCACCACCACCAACAAAAAGTTCTCTCTCTCCCCACACACCCCACACCCCCAGCTTGCACTCTCTCTCTCTCTCTCAAATAAACTAAAAAGAAGGGATGCCTGAGTGGCTCGGTCAGTTGAGCATCCAACTTCGGCTCAGGTCGTGATCCCACCGTCAGTGAGTTCGAGCCCTGTGTCAGGCTCTGGGCAGACAGCTCAGAGTGGAACCTGATTTGGATTCTGTATTCCCCTCCCTTTCTCTCTCTGCCCCTCCCCCACTTACGCTGTCTCTCTCTCAAAAATGAATAAATGTTAAAAAAAAAAAAAAGATAACAGAATCCAGGGTCATTATAAGGCATCAACCACGACTTCCGGTATGCAATCAAAAACTGCTGAGCGTGCCAAAAACAAAACACCAAACATAAAAAAAAAAACAAACCCAGGGCGCCTGGGGGGCTCGGTCGGTGGAGCGTCCGACTTTCACTTAGGTCATGATCTCGCGGTTCGTGGGTTCGAGCCCCGCGTCGGGCTCTGTGCTGACTGCCAGCTCAGAGCCTGGAGCCTGTTCAGTCTGTGACTCCCTCTCTCTCTGACCCTCCGCTGCTCACGCGGTCTCTCTCTCTCCTAGAAATACATAAAACATTAAAAAAAAAAAAAAAAGATGCCCTCCAGGAATGATACTAAATGGAAACGCTGATCTACTAAAGGGATGAGAAGCACCAGAAGTGGTAAGTAGTAGGTATATATAAAATATAATTATTTCTTGTAATTTCCTTATAAGACAACTGACCAGAAAACGATAAATAATGACTGCAAAGTGGGATTTATACTGTGAAAGAAACAAAAAGTAGGATAATAATAGCACATACAAGAAAGGCAGGCAAACAGACACGTGAAATTGTGCTCTTTTAAGACACTTGCGAGGTGTCAGATGCGACGTGAAGTGTTAAGTGCCAGTTGCCACGTATGAAGGGATCCAAAGCTGTAAAGAGACTTTATAAGTGAAGGATGTGTCTGGTGGCCCTAGTAAGAGAAACAGCAAGTCAGTAGAGGAAATTAAATGGTATTCTTTCCTTTTTAATTTTTATTTTTTGGTTTTTATTTATTTTGAGAGAGAGAAAGAGGTGTGCAAGCAGGGGAGGGGCAGAGAGAGAGGGAGGGAGAGAGAGAATCCCAAGCAGGCTCTGTGCTGTCAGCATAGAGCCCAAGGAGACGCACCTTAAGTACAAAGACACAAATCGGTAGCCTGTAAAAAAAAATGAAATATACAAAATACATCTAAGACGTAAGCAGAAGAAAGTATGTGAATGACGGTTATAGTGGGATCAGAGGCTTCCAAACAAAGAATTACAAGAGATAAAGAGAAAATGTGGGGCACCCGGGTGGCTCCACTGGTTAAGCATCTCTTGATATCGGCTCAGGTCATGATCTCACAGCTGTGGGATCGAGCTCCATGTTGGGCTCAGCATGGAGTGTGAAGCCTGCTTGGGAGTCTCTCCCTCTCTTTCCCACTCATACTCACTCCCTACCCTCTCTCAAAAGAAATAAACCTAAAAAAAAAAAAAAAACTCTACCTCTCCCTTCCTCCCCAACTCACGCACATATGTGTACTCTCTCTCAAAAAAAGAGACATTTCATAATGATACAAGAGGCAATTATCAGGACATAATGATACTAAATATGTATCTAGCTAATTATAGAGTTTTAAATCTCGCCAAGTTAAAACAGATGTAACTAAAGGAAGAAACAAATCCACAACTGTAGCTGGAGATTTTAACACCTGTCTCAGGAACTGAGAGAATACTACATAGAGAAAAAACCCCACACAGTGTGGGTAAAGAGCGTCTAAACAACACTACCGATCAAATCGACATTTCCAGAACACCACACCCAGCACAGCAGAACTGCCCATTTTTTCCCAAGCGGGCCCAGAACGTCTCACCACGAAAAACCACATACATAATTGGACCTCAGGAAACGTCAAAAGATTGAATTCTGAGAGAGTGGCACTCTCGCCACAAAAACAAATGACCAAACAAACAAACAAACAGAAAACCTAAAGCAGAAGTCAAGAAAGCTCTGAGAGCGAGTTCTTCAAGCAGACAGAACTGAGACGAGGTTTACGGCATGCTGGACAAACAGGGAGGAAAGCTTTCCCAGCCAGGACCTCCCTTAACTGGAGAGATGGATTAATGGTAAGAACACAGACACGTGAACAAAACAAGACGAATTGCTTCCAGAAGAACTACTGGACGTGGCCAAACGAAAACTAATGGCAATACGTACGCTACATGGCTTTGCAGAGAACCGCTCTTACTAATCGTAACCATTAATTGAACAATTCATTCAACCATTTCAACAAGAACTTACTGAACACCGAGAGACGGGGGCCCACCAAACGGATATGAATTGCTGTCCTCAGGCTTACAGCCTGGTGCAGGAGACGAATGCCAATTAAGATCATAAGTGATAAGGGTTTATAATGATTATAAAATACATTTATGCGTAAGTATGCATAATGTAAATAGTATCAATCATAAGTAAATAATAAAAATAAGACGTATGCTAGACGGTGATCAGATGGGATAAAACGAGCCGGGAGAGAGATTATGAGGAACGAAGACTCACACAGGATGACCACAGAAGGCCTCAAGGATCAGCTGTTGGTCACGATCTGGAGAAAGCTGGCTGACGGTGCGGACGTCTGGGAGATAAGCATTCCAGGGAGAGAGAAGCGCATGTGCAAAGGCCCTGAAGCAGAGACGAAGCGCGAGGACCTGGGTGTTTGGAGGGGACTGCAGAGGGAGAGAGTAGAAGGGATGACCAGGGCGGGAAGGGGGGACCCGATCACACAGTACCTTCCGGACCACCACAGGGGAGAGCTTTTGGACTTCACTCTGAGTGAAGGTGGGAAGCCGTGGGAGTTTAGAGCCAATCAGATTTCCTTTCTAACAGGATCACTGACTGCTGCACTGAGGAGAGATCAAGAGAGAGCAGGGACAGAATAGGTTCCTGATCTAATCAACACCCCACGAGACTCAATTGGGAGCACGTGGAGTGTGTACGTGGAGTGTGTACGTGTGCGCTGGGGGCTGGGGCGGCACTGAGTCAGTTAACTCTCACCTTCTGAAGTCAGAAGTCAATAGACTGTGGGTGCAAGTGGGAGGAAGGGAGGGAGGTAGCAACATAAGCAGAATAAATAGAAAAATCCCATCAACTGAACTGACCTAGAAGTGGTTACGCCCAGAGGCTGGGGGTGAGACGGTAACAAGAGACCTTTCCGTAAACACACCTTGTTGAACCCAATGACTCTTTAAACCATATACAAGTAATAACTCTGATAAAAATAAAAACCAAAGTAAAAAACCAACACAATCGCTACAGATCAAGATATCTGGGTCAACCAATTGGCGAAACTTGGGCAGCAATGGAGGAGGTATTTCTGGAAAGTAGGTCCTTCCCATGACTGGAGAGATCCTCCTCCTCTCCCACATTAGAGGAAGGGAAGGGAAAGACGAGTGTCACGATCTGGGGTCCACAGGCCTGAGACGGTAAACCCAGCGCCATCACTTTCTAGCGGGATATCTCTGGGCTACAACTTAAATTCAGTTTCTCATCCGTTTAAAAAAAAAAAGGGGGCGCCTGGGTGGCTTAGTCGGTTGAGCGTCGACTTTCGCTTAGGTCATGATCTCGCGGTTCATGGGTTCGAGCCCGCGTTGGGCTCTGTGCTGACTGCCAGCTCAGAGCCTGGAGCCCGTTTCGGTCTGTGACTCCCTCTCTCTGACCCTCCCCTGCTCACGTTGTCTCTCTCTCTCTCCTGGAAATAAATAAAAACATTAAAAAAAGAAGTAAAAAAAAAAAAAAAAAGGCCTGTAAGGGACAAATGACAGACTCTGTGTACACGGTGCCTAACACGGAAAAGGTGCTGGATAAATGCATCCACTTATCCATATATTTTTTAAAACGTTTTAAATGTTTATTTTTGACAGAGAGAGTGTGAGCAGGGAAAGGGCAGAAAGAGGGGGAGACACAGAATCCGAAACAGGCTCCAGGCTCTGAGCTGGCAGCACAGAGCCCGACGCGAGGCTCGAACCCACGGACCACAGGATCATGACCTGAGCGGAAGTCAGACGCTCAACTGACCGAGACACCCAGGTGCCCCCATTTAACCATATTTATGGAGCTATTATGATTTTTGGCTAGTGTTGCTCATATATACAAAGGAGATTTAATGAGAGGCAGGCTAAATAAAATGCCCAAAGAAAAATACGCTGGGCTGTGGCCGTGGGTCATCCCCTCGTCCATCGAACGTGTGCTGAGCGCCTGCCGCGCGCCAGCCCCCGTTCCGAGAACAGGGAACAAAACCAAAACAGAGTCCGCGTCCCAGCAAAAGGCGACAGACAAGAATGCAGGTAGGATCCTTGCAGGGAAGGGTAACGGACCCTCCGAAAAAAATAAAGGTAATGGGAGACACACGCGGGGAGAGGGGTCGCCTTGGGCGGTCACAGAAGGGGACGCTCGCGCTGAGGCCTGATGACGAGAAGCCAATCGTGGGGACAGCGTCTGGAAGGACAAAGCCTGCCGTGTTGGGAGACACAGAGGGGGCAGTGTGGCCAGATGGCAGCGGAAGGGGACGTGGAAGAGACGCGGTCAGACGCAGACTGTGAGGCCAGAACATGAAGGTCCTACGGGCCAGTGTCCAGTGCGGGCTTCATTTTTGCTGCAGCGGGAGGTGGTCTGCGGCAGGAGATGCGCATCAGGCCTCCCTGTCACCCCGCGTCGCACCAGGTGGGCCCGCTGCCTACCTCGGAGCCTCTCCGATTCTAGCCAGCGGTGCCTGTTGGAAACGACCGGGCACTCGTGAGGCGCAGGCGACAGAGCCTTACGCCCTAGGGATCAACCCTCGGCCGTGGGGAGCAAGGGACGCCGGCCGGACCAAGCCCTATTTGCCGTGGCAGTGACCGACCTGAGGGTGCAGCCTCGTAACTGGCCCTTCCCGGGCTGTGTCACCCTCTCCGGCTGCCAAGACCAGCTAGAGCCGCGTGCAAGCCCTGGTCTCGGGCCGTTTGGCCCAGGGACCCCCGGCTAAGCCGAGAAGCGCTCTTGACGGACGCCTGTGGGGGACACCTGGGTTGTTGCGTGGACCGTGGCCCTGCCGTCGGGTCGCAGAGAAGGTCTGGTCGAGGAGGCTCAATCTCTTGGCCCAAACGCCGTCTGGGTTCCAGAAGATGCGGCAGAAGCCCAGCAAAGCCTCTCTGCCGGAGCCCCGGGTTGGCCACGAGGCAGCGCCCGAGGGGGTCTGGGAGGAGATTCGATGAGTGCGATGGGCGAGGGCGGGAAGGCGACGGGCCAGGCAAGCGCACCCGCGCCATCCGGAACCGTCCGTCGGAGAGCGGGACGCAGGCTCCGTTTCTCAGGAGCCACGGCAGGACCCGCTGCGTGGACGCCCTGGGGTCCCGGGGCAGACAGAGGCCGCCTGCCCCGCGCGCAGAGCCGAAAGCCAGGCTCCGACGGCCCCGTGATGGGCCCGAGCCCGTCGGTCTGTCTGTCTGTCCGCCTACCTCCCTGCTCCCCACCCTGAGCAGGGGCCTGGGTGGCGGGCTTCCCGGGCGCGGGGTCTTCTGTTGCTCCCTCCCTTCCACGCGCTGTCACGGAGCCTCGCACCGGGGCCACTGCCGATGGCCTTGGACCTGCCCCAGGTCCCTCTCGCAGCGCAGCCCGTTCTCCAGACGGTCGCCAGCGGGTGTTGGGAGGGAGCTTGTCGCTCCTCGGCTCTCCTCCCCGGAAAGGCCTGCAGCCGGGGCCTCAGTCACCTTCCCAGAACCTCCCTTGGGCCGTAAGTGCTGGTGGCGGATCCCTGGGCGCTCCCAGGTCTCTACACCAGCCCCGGCCCTTGATACGCCCCTTCCTGCAAGCCCTTCCCCCAGCCTGGCCCAGGCCGGCCGCCTCCCTTCACTTCCAGCCGCCCCCGTCCCCTCACCCCAATCTACTTTTCCTCCACGGATCTTTGTATTTATTTATTTATTAATATTTTTATTTATTTCTAGGAGAGAGAGAGACAGCGTGAGCAGGGGAGGGTCAGAGAGAGAGGGAGTCACAGACTGAAACAGGCTCCAGGCTCTGAGCTAGCTGTCAGCACAGAGCCCGACTCGGGGCTCGAACCCACGAACCGCCAGATCATGACCCAAGCGAAAGTCGGACGCTTAACCGACTAAGCCACCCAGGCGCCCCTAGAAAGACATTTTTAAAAATTCACACTGATCTTATCTACAGAGTTCAGAGCAGGATGAATGAAAAAAATATCCCACAACCTAGACAACTTGGATAAGATTTCAGAACACCAGGGGCACCTGGGTGGCTTAGTCGGTTAAGCGTCCGACTTCGGCTCAGGTCATGATCTCACGGTTCGTGGGTTCAAGCCCTGCGTCGGGCTCTGTGCCGACAGCTCGGAGCCTGGAGCCTGTTTCAGATTCTGTGTCTCCCTCTCTGTCTGCCCCTCCCCCGCTCGTGCTCTGTCTCTGTCTCTGTCTCTCTCAAAAATAAACATTAAAAAAAAGAAATTACGGAACATCAGACATCAAGGGTCTCTTGATTTCAAGAGTCACTTACAGACTCTTTCTGAAAGAA
This sequence comes from Proteles cristata cristata, assembly GCA_017311185.1. Lineage (NCBI taxonomy): Eukaryota > Metazoa > Chordata > Mammalia > Carnivora > Hyaenidae > Proteles > Proteles cristata. The sequence continues at coordinate 92,694 of JAESUZ010005598.1, read as the reverse complement.
TCACTTGAGGAACAATTCAGGCAAAACGGAAATGAGCCAAAAAAAAAAAAGGTAAAAACGGTAAATCAAAAATAAAGAAATAACACTTGGGAGTTCAAGTCTAAATAACTGTTGATGCATAATGTAAAAAAAAAAAAGAAAAAGAAAATCGACAATGATCCGGCATGCAAATTTGAGATGATTTCAACGTGGAAGTTTGGGGACGAGGAGGCGATAAACAGAAAAGTGTGCCAGGGTTCTTGAACTCTTCGGGTCAAAGAAAGAAATGCTGATTTTAGACCGCAGTAGAAAAATCTAAGTTTGAAGATGGATTTAACATTTAACGAGATAAGCAGAAATAGGATATACGGATTTCCAAATTACTAGAGGGTAGCATGGGAGAGAGACAAATATCCGATCCATCAAAGGTGAAGACGTACTTTGTGACGTGAAAGAAGCCAGTCATTGAAGAGTGAGGGCGGAGAGCTTCATCCAGTCATTCAGCAACAGAAAGGGTGCGGTGTGCTCAGGATGAGCACCAGCAGAACTCACATTCCCTCCCGGGCCTGGGAGGTGGTGTGGGGTGGTGGTAAGTGCTAGGAAGGAAAAACCAGGTAAGGCAAGCGAGGGATATAAAGGAACTCAGACCGCAACAGCGTTATGCTCGGGGAAAGAAGCCAGACACAGGAAAAACCCACAGTATTGCAGGATCCCACTCATACGGAGTGTCCAGAGCAGGCACCGGACAGACTGACCAGACAGAAAGTGGACAGGTGGCTCCAGGGGCGTGGGGAGGCAGGATCAAGGGTGGCTGCTAACAGGTAGGAGGTTTCTCTTGGGGCAATGAAAATATCTGACGGCGGCGTGCAGGGACGGTTACACAGCTCCGTGAGTACACCGCCACCTTGAACTGAACACTTGAAAGGCGGAGGTTCTATGGGATACAGATTATATCTCAACAAAGATCTATTAAAAATTTTTGAAGTTTATGGGGCGCCTGGGTGGCTTAGTCGGTTAAGCGTCCGACTTTCACTCAGGTCATGATCTCGCGGTTCGTGGGTTCGAGCCCCGCGTCGGGCTCTGTGCTGACTGCCGGCTCAGAGCCTGGAGCCTGTTTCAGTCTGTGACTCCCTCTCTCTCTGACTCTCCCCTGCTCGCGCTCTCTCTCTCTCTCCTAGAAATAAATAAAACATTAAAAAAATTAAAAAAAAAATTTTTTTTGAAGTTTATTTATTTATTTTGAGAGAGACAGAGACAGTGTGAGCAGGGGAAGGGTAGAGAGAGGGAAGGAGGGAGGGAGAGAGAGAATCCCAAGCAGGCTCTGAACTGTCAGTAAAGAGCCTGACGCGGGGCTTGAGCTCATGAAACCGTGAGATCATGACCTGAGCTGAAGTCGGACGCTTAACTGCCTGAGCCACTCAAGCGTCCCAAGAGATCAGGCTTTTTAGCAAACTAGTCTATAAAAATTTCCCCATCAACTTGTGCCATGGTGATACTACTTCTCAGAAGTCATAAAATCAAGCAAAATGAAACAAAACACTGAGCTCCCTGTAAGACCCCTTGGTCTCATCCGCCATTTAACTCACCTCCCTGGCCAGGAGCCCTTCAGCTCATGTGTGAACCCCACTCTTCAAACCAGAGTCCCACTGACACCCCTTCCTGGTTAGAAGGCTCTCCCTTCTCTCCCTCTTTCTCTTCCCTTCCCACCTCAGTATTTGCTCCTTCATCCAGTCAACATTTACCAAGGGCTTATTCTGGGGAAAATAACCCAAGAAAACCCTAAAGCCAGAGTTTACAGAGGTATCTAACTTACCTTGTGGCTTCAATAACAAAATAGACTCTTTTCTATGTGTTTCTTCTTTTTTCTTTTAATTATTATTATTATTTTTTAAATGTTTTATTTATTTCTAGGAGAGAGGGAGACAGCGTGAGCAGGGGAGGGTCAGAGAGAGAGGGAGTCACAGACTGAAACAGGCTCCAGGCTCTGAGCTGGCAGTCAGCACAGAGCCCGACGTGGGGCTCGAACCCACGAACCGCGAGATCATGACCTGAGCCGAAGTCAGATGCTTAACCAACTGAGCCGCCCAGGTGCCCCTTTTCTATGTTATTTCAAAGAAGATTCATGTATTTTATGAAACAGACCTTTCTCTATGTAATTCATCTATCATGTAAACACAGCAGATATGAACGATTCAGAGCTAGTGAACTGAAGTTTATTCTGATAGCTATGATCCACCTTTTCATCACGAAATCGTCTATTTGCGTATCCCTTAGAGAGTTAATACCCAAGAATAAAAATCCAAGTTAAATGTAAAAAATCAAAGGTTTTCATTGGAAAATATAAGCAGAATATTTTTAATTTTGAAAAATATCTGATTTTTACTTTTGTCGGGCATGACAATGGCAGGAGTGGGGATTACCTGGCTTGAAATTGTAAGAAAAAATGTTCTCAGTGATGGATGGATTCCTTCAGAGATGAAATGGTCCAGCATCCTCACTATCAGCTAACCTAACCCACTCACCATCGGCGGGGAGTCTCTCACATCATGGTCAACGGCATCCCCGGGGCGCCCGGGTGGCTCAGTCGGTTAAGCATCTGGACTCTTGATTTTGACTCGGCTCATGATCCCACAGTGTGTGGGATCGAGCCCCACATCGGGCTCTGCGCTGACAGCACAGAGCTGCTTGGGCTTCTCTCTCTCTCTGCCTCTTCCCCACTCATGTGCACGCGCTCTCTCTCAAAATAAAGGGTTGCTATTTTTTTTTTTTTTTTACAAATCAGTCACATTGCTCCTTAGTCACACTCCAAATTTGGGACGGTGTCACCTCAAACACTGACGAACAGGCGAGAAAACCTCTAAGAACCGACGATGCTCACACACCGCATCTCGGATTAAATCTGCCTTTTTCCAACCTAGGAAACAGAGGCTCACGACAAGCAAGGTCAGAGAGGTCCGTGTGGGTCAAGGTACAGGAGCTGCCAACGGGAATGGCCCTTCCTACTAATCCATCCCAGTGGGTGGGGAGACCCTCCAGCCGCCCGGCTTGGGTTCTGCCGCTAGACGTTCAACAGCACAGCGTGCGTTTCTGGAAGACGGGCTTTGTCCTTGGCTCGCACCTGCCATGAGCACCGCTCCAGCCAGTTCATCTGAATGAATAAGGATTTGTGTGTTTAGCAAGCACCTGGCCTTAGGATGCTGACTCGGTGCTGCTAACAGAAACACACACGAAATGTAAAATGCAAAGTGATAGATGACAGCCCAGATGTTAGACTCGTTTGTCCTGAACCTTTCCGTGCGTGTGTGGAGCTGGTGCGTGTACCACGGGGGCAGGAAGGGCATGGCCGAGAGTGAGGATAAAGCACCAGACCAGGGGCCAGAAGGCTCAGTTCTCTCTTTTTTTCATGATTTTATTTATTTTGGGGGGAGGCAGAGAAGCAGAGTGGGGGAGGGGCAGAGAGAGAGAGGGAGACGCAGAATCGGAAGCAGGCTCCAGGCTCTGAGCTGTCGGCACAGAGCCCGACGCGGGGCTCGAACCCATGAAGCGCGGGATCTTGACCTAGAGACTGAAGTCGGTCTCTCAACCGACTGGGCCACCCAAGCGCCCCCGGAAGGCTCAGTTCTGTTCAGATCGGCCACACACAGGCCTTCGTGTCCTGCGATGAGGGTCTCACAGGGTGGCCTGAGGAAACCCTCTATGGGTTGACACGTCACCGATGCTTTCTGCAGTTACTGGCAGGGCAACCGATCCGTGAAATGACTTGGTCAAGGTCAACTGAGAAGCCAAGCTTCCTGACTGGCCACACCGCTCTCCCGGGTGATTTCCATACGATCTGCAAAGGGCCAGGCCCCTAAAGCGAAGGGTGTGCAGGGGAAGCAGATAAGAGGCGGTGACATCACACGCCTAAAGCGCTGCGTGGCAAAGCCTAGATTTTAAAGGTGGCGCCGCGGGGGGCCTCCCGCTGCCGCTCCTCCCGCGGGAGGTCCCGCCACGCGTGCTCGCCTCAGGGGCAAGTTCATTCCGCAACAGGAGAGCTGTCATCGGCATCAAGAACAGACTTCCTCAGACAACCAGCATGACCCAGAAGCGCTTTCTCATCGAACAGTCCTTTTGCTGTTTTCTGATCAACATCGGAAAAGGTCAAACCGATAGGATCCAAGTAGGAAGAGCAGCCGATCCGAACGGCAAAACCCCGGCTGGAGGGACTGAGGACGCCCCGCCCTGCCCTCTCTCTCTTTCGCAAGCGCCAGGAGTGACTACAAACACAAAGATGACTTGTAGGGCCCCGGAAGTCTGCGAGCCAGGGGCCAAGGCCCTGAAATCTGGAGGCCCAGGCCCAAGGGCATAAACCTTACCTCGTGAAGGAGAGATCTGGCAAGCGCCCCAACAAGGGGAGAGTGAACCCGACAGGGAGCTGAATAAAGGGGGTACAACTCGACACGGCTAACCTGTGTGTGTGGACTTGAGGCCGGTGTCCCCGCCGATCTGCAAAACGAGTTTATATAAGAGGCCTTTGTATTGTCCCAGATAAGAGAGAGTAGAGGAGTGATCAGAATGCTTTAAGGATTTAGAGGCGGCTGAGATTTCCTGGGGGGCAGGGAGGGGGGCGGGGCGAGCTAGGAAATCATCTGCCTGATCCGAGGAGGAAACCGGTCAACGGCGGCAATAATAATACAAGTCCTACTGGCAATCCCTCGATTTCATCCACGACAGCACCTTCAGGGCAGACCAGAAATGAGTAACACTGACGGTCTCTCCGAGGACACTGCGGGGCTGGGGGCCAAAGGGATTTTTTTTTTTTTTTAATTGTATGCCCTTTTGGGTCTTCGAAATTTTGAAATTCTGGACCACGTGGATCGATTATCCATTCAAAAATATGTAAGGGGAGGGGCACCTGGGTGGCTTAGTCGGTTAAGCGTCCGACTTTCGCTTGGGTCATGATCTCGCGGTTCGTGGGTTCGAGCCCCGCGTCGGGCTCTGTGCTGACTGCCAGCTTGGAGCCTGGAGCCTGTTTCAGTCTGTGACTCCCTCTCTCTCTGACCCTCCCCTGCTCACGCTGTCTCTCTCTCTCTCTCTCCTAGAAATAAATAAAAAATATTTAAAAAAAAATATGTAAGGGGAATTTTTACGCTACTTTAAGCATGTCCAGAGTTTTCCAACGGCCCCAAGAAGTAGCCAGAGCAAAGATCATTCGGCCCAACTCACAAATGAGGAAGCTGCGGGCTCCAAGAAGGGAAAAGGAACTCCCTGCGGCTGTGACAGAGCTGGACGTGAGACCCAGACCCTCCGACTCCTAAGCCAGTGTTCTCTTTCGGACACTGCGGTTTGCAAGATGCGGCCCCCAGATTCGCCCTTGTGTTCAACCCGCAGAGCTAGAGGCTCGGGAATCCCCACGGCCAGGCACAGGGACCCATCACCCCATAAGGTGCCCTCCGACCCAGCGCAGCGGGCTGTGTGGGCTGTTCAAGGCGGGCTAGACGTTCCGCTGGCGGACACGCATCCTGAAACTCACGGAGGCTTCACCCCTTAGCACTGAACTATCTATAAAACGCCCAGGTCCACATGCTTGTCTCAAAGTGCAGCAGCTGCAACTGCCTCTTGACCAGATTCATGAACCTGAGGACGCTCGGGGGGTGTCGAGTATGAAGACAAGCACTGGACTGAGGACTGGGGCAGACCCTGGGCTCAAGTCCCGGTTTTGCCGCTGACTCGTGTGTGGCCTCGGGCAGGCTGGTCACTTCATCTGTTTTGGCCTCAGCTCCCCCTCTATTAATTTCTTCTTAACATAACTAATTTTATTACTTTTTTATTTTTATTTTTTAAAATATTTATTTATTTATTTCTGGAAGAGAAAGAGAGGGTGAGCGGGGGAGGGGCACAGAGAGAGGGAGACACAGAGTCCGAAGCAGGTTCCAGGTTCCGAGCTGTCAGCACAGAGCCTGACGCGAGGCTCGAACCCACGAACCGTGAGATCATGACCTGAGCCGAAGTCAGATGCTTAACGGACTGAGCCACCCAGGCGCCCCCCCCTTTAATAAAAATCAACGCGCAAGCATGCGCTGCACATCAGGTGTCTGACCCTGCGGTCGGTGCCGGGACTCAGAGCCTCACAAGGCAGACTAGATCCCTGCGCTTCCAAGGGGCTGCTTCACATCGTACAGGAGGGACCAACCGATGAGGCGGCATCAAGTCCTGCAAAGTGCTATGAACGCATCCTGAAATGGGGGAGAGGGTCTAGAAGGTCAGGGAAGGCCTCTCTCTTAAAAGGAGACATTTGCAGTGGGAGGCAAATAACGAAGCGGCAGGGGGATGTGGGGACACGGTATGACGGCCAGGGGACAGATACAAAGAGCCCGAGGCAGAAAGGGCTAGCGAGGCCAGACAGCTAGACAGCAGCGAGCGAGGGGCAGAGGGAGGGACATGAAGTCCCCCCAGGTAGACAGGGGCCCCCCCTCCTCGGGTAAGGAGTCCGGATGTTATTCTAGTGGCAACAGGAAGTGCCTATAGAAATAAAGACGTTTCATGAGATCTGTGAGGTTTCAAACATGATTTCTTAGCAGCTGAACCTTTCAGTCAAATAAGAACAAGTGGAGTCTCGACACAGAAGTGGATAAAAGAAAGGAGTATGGCTCTGGCCGGGTGAGAAGCTAGTTAAGGCTCTTCTGAACCGGGAGGTAGTCCCTTGGCCTTCCCCCTTCACCCCTGCAGAGCCACACACCCCCCCTCCCCCCAGCACCGGAGCTCAGAGGAGCTGGAAAGACCCCAGGCGCTCTACCTCTGGGTTCTTCGAGCTCTAACAACAGCCAGCAGTACAGGGAGGTTTGGGGGGTCATGCCGGATACCCGTTGGCACCCCGACCGGCCCTGGGAAGGTTTTACACTCGATCCCTGATGGGGACACACTTTCTGCAGGAACAGTGACCATGCAATCCGGCTCCCCAAAGGTGCTGGTTAAAATCACAGCGGTGAAACTTTAGGGACAGAAAACAGATCGGCGACTGCCAGGGGCTGGGGTACAGGAGGGCACTGACACAAAGGGACACAGGGACCTTTCTGGGTCGCGGGAAGTGTTCTATACTGTGTGGCGGCGACTACGGGGCTGTATACCTTTGTCAAAATTCACAGAACGGGACACCTAAAATGGGCGATGTTTAAGGAGTAGAAATTAGGCTTTAATTAACCTGGTGGGTAAATAAAAAAAAAAAAAAGACACCTCTGAGGTATTTTATGGACGAGGAAACAGACTCAGAAAGCAAAAGTGACTTGCTTCTTCTGAGTCGTAGAGCCCAAAAGTCCCCCACCCACTGCTGCTCGGTTTTAATTCAAAGCCTCTTTAGTATCCTGAGCCTCAGATTTCCCTGCGTATCAAATGAAGAGGTAAATAACTGCCAAAGACTTTCCTGCTCCGAACAATCAGATTCGAAGAAGCCGGCTGGCATACGGAAACCTCAGTGCGGTGGAGACAGAACTACGGGAAGAAAAATCCCCGCTGCTGTCATTTCCAGCTGTGTGCCCTGGGGGACAAGCCTGTCGCAGGCCAGACAGGGTTAAAAAGAACACATCTGTAGGGGCGCCCGGGTGGCGCAGTGGGTCAAGCCGTCCGCCTCTTGATTCCGGCTCAGGTCATGATCTCACAGTCGTGAGATCGAGCCCCACATCAGGCTCTGCGCTTGAGTCCTCTCACTGTCCCCTCCCCCTCTCAAAACAAATAGACATAACAAAACCACATCTGTAGCACAGCTGGCACCCAAGAAGGGCTGGTGCCCTCCCTACACTGTTCTGACCCCTCTTCCGCCCCGCTGCCCCGCAAGGCCAACGCGGAGGGGACCGTAAGGAACAGGTATCACCCAGCGCCTGCCCCGTGTTGCATAACCCGTGCTCGGGTACACAGTACATCCTGGGCTCCGCTGGGGCACAGGCCGTTATCGCACCAGGTAAACAGGAACGCCCTGCCCCTTCCCTGCCCACCGTCAGCACCCAGCCACCACAAACACCTGGGCGCAGGATCAGGCGGACGGCTCGCAGAGACACCGCTGCTCTTGATGCTCGATACTAGGGACGCCACTGTGCCTGTGGCCACTGGCAGCACCACGGGGCACGAACGCACAGACAGACACGCTCCACCCAGCCTCCAGCCCTGTCCCTCTCCACCTGCTCCGAAGGGGTGGTCCCAAATAAGACTCAAAGCTGCCTGCCACCCGTGGCTCCTTTTTTGTCTATCCGAAGGAAGCCAAAAACACACAGAGACTGAAAAGATTGTTTAAAAAAAAAAGCAAACCCCCCAGGCAGGGCGTTTCTGCTTCCTCTGGCGCATCCACTCTCGGGCGCTGTGGTCACGGCTCACTCTTTCTCCACGGAGGGACAGGAGGTCGGCAACACCCACAAATTATCCCAAGTTTGCAGAAACAAAGAGCGAAGTACCCTGGCAAAAGGCAAACGTGAGCAGGGCTGCAACGGCCCAGGGACGCAAGGCACCAGAGCATCAGGCCTCAAGGGACTTCAACACCCTGGCTCATCTTCTAGAAAACACAGAGATAACATGAGAGGGCAGTGGCCCTGTGCCGCCCCTGCCGCGCGCTCCTCAGGGCGGTCCTGGCGATCATGTGAATCCAAAACCGTGCAAGAATGGAAAAGGTTTCCGCACCGCTCAGTTAGGCAGAGTTAACTGGGCAAAAACCATGCTCCGGCCTGGCCACGGCCCCCTAACTATGAGGGAGGGCTGGCACCCAGGTTAAGAAACTCTGATTCATTAATCACAAATATTATTTATCAGGCCGCTGCCGGGACAGTGTGGCAACTACATCCTGCCGTTTCTGTTCAGAGCCGTTGCCAAAGCTCGGTCCTCTCCCCCACCTTCCGGTATCTGTGAACTTTTCGGTTTCTATCAAACCCCCGCGGGGGGAGGGGACCCGGCGCGGCCCGAGTCGAGGAAAGTTCCACCGCCGGGTCCACAAAGAGAAGCAGGGAGGCGTGGCCAGGCCGGAAATTCTGACAAAAGTTTTGGCCCTCGGGTCCTAGAAGCAACTACTTCCTGATCCTTCCCAGTCGTGGAGGCGGGGGAGGGGGGGTTCTGGCCGGCTGCTCCCCGGCCGGGCCGAGCCGGGGGCCTGGATCGCGGCGGGGAAGGGGCAGGGCGGCCGGGGGCCCCTCTCCACCCCGCGCTCCGAGGCCCGCGCTGCCTTCCCCGGGGAAGTTATCTCCGAGCAAAGTGCCCCCCGGGTGTGAGCTCGGCAGGCAGGGCCTCCTCCCGCACGGCGCCCTCAGACACACACACACCCAACCCCCAGGCCGGCGCCCTGAGCACCCAACTTGACCCCGACCCCAAGGCCCAGGCCTGCTCCGACCGGAGGAAGGGAAAGGGGAAATGGAGGGGATTGTCAGAAACCTCAGAACAATCCGGCGCGCTCGCTGCGCTCTGAGGCTGGACCGGCCGCTACCCGCGCCGGGGGCCGCCCCCCGTGCCCGTCGTCGCCCGGCGGCCAGGGAAGGCCAGGCCCCCCGCCCCCACCGCGGCGACCCCAGGCCGCGCCTCCCACCTTGACCCGCTTGCCCTGGACCTCCAGCGTCTTCATGGTGAAGTCGACGCCGATGGTGCTGCCCTGGCGCTCGGAGAAGGCGCCGGTCTTGAAGCGCTGCACCACGCACGTCTTGCCCACGCTCGCGTCGCCCACCAGCACCAGCTTGAACAGGAAATCGTACTGCTCGTCCGGGTCCCCCTGGCCCGGGCCCGGCCCCGCCATGGCCGCGCGGGAGCCGAAGGGCCGGCGCTCGGACGCTGGGGGCGGCCCGGGCTCGCGGAAGCTGCGGGCCGCCGGGCGACGTGGAACCGCCACAGCACCTGGGGCAGGGGCGCCGCCGACTGCCGGCCCCGGCCCGGGCCCGCCCCGGCCCCGCCCCGGCCGGCCCCCGCCCCCGCCCCCGCCCAGGCCCCGCCCCCGGCCCATCGGGCCCCCTCCCCCGCTCCCCGCTCCAGCCTCAGCGCTTTGGGACAGACTCCTCCCTCGGCCACACCCCCGATCAGACTCCGCCCCCCAGGCCCGCCCCGGCCAGGCTCCGCCCGCAGCACCGTTCCTGGCCGCGCCCCCAGCCCGACTCCGCCCCCAGCGCCGCTCTCGGCCCCGCCCCCAGCCCGACTGCGCGCTCGGCGCGGCCTTCGGCCGGTCGACAGACCCCGCCCAGCACCGCCCCTAAGCCCGCCCCCAGCACTGGCCACGCCCCCCCGCAGCCACGCCCCCGCCGCCCCGCTGGCCGGCGCGCTCAGCGCCGCAGTCGCGAGCAGGCTCCAGGCGCGGCAGGGTCTCTGGGCCTGACCCAGCCACAGACACCAAAGCCTGGCCTGAGCAGGGGAACAGGGGAGGTTTGCGGGGAGCTCTATGGACGGGCAGACCAGCTCCTGTCAAGATGGCCCATAAACCAGGGGTCCTTGGAGAAAGGGGACCCAAATGTCTACAAGAAGCTTAAAATAGATCAAATGGGATCTATCCCCCGAAAGGGCTTCCCGACCACCAGGACGGCAGGGAACTGGGAACACTCCTGCCCTCCGATTCTACTTAGTTCAATACGTGTGACCGCCCCCACGGTCGGGTCCTGTTCTAGGCCTTTGGGACGCATCGCAAACAAAGCAGACAAAAAGCCATACCCTCCCCAGTATGAGAGGAGAGGGCTTCCCGTGGCCTAAGGAGACACAGAGGGCAAGTCCACCAGACCCGTGGCTTCAGGGTCGCTGAGCAGCTTTACCGGCCAAGTGGGGGAAGAGCCTGCCAAGGAAGACCCGTGGAGAAGGTGGAGGAAAGATCTGTTCTGGAACAGGGTGAACTCTCGTCCCACGGTAAACACCCAGCAGTGCCAGACAGGAGCCCCCAAAGTGCCGTGGAAAAGCAGTTCTGGGAGCCCGGCTCCATCAGCCTGGAGTGGCAGGAAATAGCCACCATCCTGGGGCACAGGGAGACGGAAGGACAGCGGGCCTCCACGTGCTGGGTTGGCTCTGGCAAAGTGGGGCACGTTGAAGCTTGGAACCCGAGAGAACAACAGCTGCTCCAGCCCAGGGTGGCCGCTCACAGCCACTGGTGGGGAGAGGGAAGGGAAAGGGGAGCCCAGGAGCCGGAATGAGCCAAGGCTCGGCTTCTGGAAGCACCGGGGAGAGGAAGGAAGACTGTCAGCAGTTGCAGGGCGGGGTGGGCAAGTGGCTGATTAACTGAACCGGCCTTTACGGTTGCCTTGCCTGGAACTGGTCTGGGGCGGGGCGAGGGCACGCTGCTCTGGCTGTGGATCCCGCCTGAAAGCCCAGCCGCCATTGGTCTTGGTGGGGTGATGGAAAGGTTCTAAAACTAGACTCTCGTGGTGAGGGCTGCGTGACTCAGGAAATTTATTAAAGTCCTTAAACTGTACACTTACCATGGGTGGAGAAGATGGTGTGTACATTGTACCTCTATAAAGCTGTTAAAAAAAATACCCACATTTCCTCTCTTTTGGTGGGAAGTTTCTGAGTGGCAGGCACAGTGCCATTTTATCTGAAACTGAATTATGTGCATTTGAAACCATTCAAACTCAGAAATGTTTATGGTGTCTCACTTAATGCCCCAAATGTGAAATAATGAACATCTCAAATGCCACATGGGGGCGCCATCCCAGCGGGGACACTGAAGCGAGCGCTGTAGCCCCAACACTGAGGATCAGAGCTCCTTCCAGTGGTTAGAGCGGCAAATGCCATCTTTCTTCTCCTTCCTTAGTTCCTCCTTCCTTTCGTCATCTTTCTTTCCCTCTACCGCCACCTCTGTTAAAAGATGCGGCTTCTAACGATGCCATCTGAGTCTTCTTTCCTGAGCGGCGCTGGCTGAGGACTGGGAGGGCTCCCTGGCAGGGGCAGCCCTCAGCCCTCGTGGTGGTCAAAAAAAATGGCAGCCCTCCCACTGTCTCCCTGCTCCCCAAGCCCCGGAATGTCGTCAACACTGGTGAAGCGAACCCCGGCCCTCCCTGCCTGCGCTGACGGTCCCCGTTTCACGCCGGAGGCTCTGCGTGGAAGTAAGGGATCAGCCGGCTCCCCGCCCCTCCTCCAGCCTCTGCCAACCCCATGCGGCCCTCCCGCCCCGTCTGTTACCCCCAACCCGCCGCAGGCCCCCCAGGACTGCCCTGGCTTCCTCCCCCGCAGCTTCTAGTCTCCACAGCACCCCCCCCCAACTACCACCAAATGGGCTTGCTGGAAGGGCTTTGGAAGGTTACCCCCTTCTCCAGCCTCCGGACACCCACGCCGTCAAGGCCCCACCTCCACCGTCAGCTGCGCCCCTGCCGAGAAGCCCCCCGCTTCCCCGACCCTCCAACCTGCCTTCCGCAGAATCCGAATCCTCCACCGTCTGCCGGGAGGACGGACTGACGGGGTCCGCCCTGCGCTCTCCACTCCCCGCCGCGGAGGCCGACACCCCGGCTCGGAGGTTTGCCACAAGCACCCCGTGCGGGGACTCTGCCCCCCAGTCCTGCGGGAGGCTTCCCGCCGCATCTTTATGGGGGGGTGGGGGGGAGGGAGAATGAGGCAGGAGAGGAGCAGACGGCGGGCCTGAGCGGCGGGCCGCTGCCAGTCTGCGGGGACGGCTCTGCTCCTGAGCGGCGCGGCGCCCGCCCAGCCGGGAGGGCCCGGTGGCCCAGACGGGTTCCTGGCGCCCCCGCTCCGAAGCTCCTGCGAGCAGGGGAGGGGACACCCCAGTCCATCGGCTCCCGGGGCTCGGGGAGGACAGTTGGGGGGACAGTCTGTGCCGCAAGAGGACCAGTGCCTTTGCTCCCCCGTGACGGGCCAGGCCCCTCATAGCAGCTCCAGGTACCCAGGGCCGGGGGAGGAAGACTTTTATCCCCTCCTTGTCTGTAAACTGCTCAAGAGCCGGAGCGCGGGTGTCGGGGAGGGCGCGGGGAGGAGGGGCGCGGGGGGGAGGAGGGGTGTCGGGGGAGGGCGCGGGGAGGAGGGGTGGGGAGCACGGATGTCGGGGGAGGGCGCAGGGAGGAGGGTGCACAGGGAGAAGGGGTGTCGGAGGAGGAGCACGGGGAGGAGGGGTGTCGGGGAGGAGCACGGGGAGGAGGGGTGCGGGAGCACGGGTGTCGGGGAGGGCGCAGGGAGGAGGTGCACAGGGAGAAGGGGTGTCGGAGGAGGAGCACGGGAGGAGGGGTGCGGGAGCACGGTGTCGGGAGGGCGCAGGGAGGAGGGTGCACAGGGAGAAGGGGTGTCGGAGGAGGAGCACGGGAGGAGGGGTGCGGGAGCACGGGTGTCGGGGAGGGCGCAGGGAGGAGGGTGCACAGGGAGAAGGGGTGTCGGAGGAGGAGCACGGGGAGGAGGGGTGTCGGGGGAGGAGCACGGGGAGGAGGGGTGCGGGAGCACGGGTGTCGGGGGAGGGGCGCAGGGAGGAGGGTGCACAGGGAGAAGGGGTGTCGGAGGAGGAGCACGGGGAGGAGGGGTGCGGGAGCACGGGTGTCGGGGGAGGGGCGCAGGGAGGAGGGTGCACAGGGAGAAGGGGTGTCGGAGGAGGAGCACGGGGAGGAGGGGTGCGGGAGCACGGGTGTCGGGGAGGGCGCAGGGAGGAGGGGTGCACAGGGAGAAGGGGTGTGGGGCGCCGTGCGAGGAGCACGAGTGTCGGGGAGGGGCGCGGGGAGGAGGGGCGCGGGGAGAAGGGGTGTCGGGGGAGGAGCACGGGGAGGAGGGGTGTCGGGGGAGGAGCACGGGGAGGAGGGGTGCGGGAGCACGGGTGTCGGGGGAGGGGTGCGGGGAGGAGGGCGCGGGGAGGAGGGGTGTCGGGGGAGGAGCGCGGGGAGGAGGGGTGCGGGAGCACGGGTGTCGGGGGGGGCAGAGGGGGAGGAGGAGGGCTGTCTGAGGCCTGGGTGGAGCTGGTGTGACGAATCTTAAAGCAAAATAACAGTAATATTGGTATTTTACTCACAGGAAAACCAGGGCTGAGCACAGGGACGGAAACGTATCCATGGGAAGTCGCCTTTCTGGAAACTTCGGGCAGAGCCAAAGCCAAGCCATAAAACAGATTTTGTCAACACCACGGCTCCTGAGACTGGTTCCTTTGCGTCTGATCGATGCACGGGCCATAGGAACCAGGTAGCCCCGTGGTCACACATGCCCGGCCAAGTGCTCTGCTGCTCCGGGCCGACTGGGGGCCGGGCCGACACCTTCCCCTGCCCCCCACCCCCCTCACCCCGGCAGGCAAGCAGCCAGGGCCTGCGGGATAGGAAGAAGTCTGGGTCTGGGTCCACCTCAGCCGGGACACCTGTGGGACACTGTGCTGGGTGCTTCTCCATGCAGCCTCGGCCTCAGGTGTGGGACGCTAATTCCGGTCCTGCCTGCGCCCTGGGAAAGCCGCCGGGAGACCCCGGCCCGGCCGGGAGGGGCTCTGTAAACTGCGGGACCAGAGCGGGGGCTCCAGCTGCTGAGTCAGTCCCTAGAAGCCTGTGACTTCCACTGACTGATGAAGGAAGGCCCGGAGCCCGGGGGCCCACGCCCAGGCTCCTCTGTCACCTTTTCCTTTGACCTTCCTGCTGCCCTTGGACGCAGGGCGGCCCCAAGCCTGCCTGGGCCCCTTGGAAGGCAGGCCCCTAACCGGGTGGTCTGAGCCAGGCGCCACATGGGCCCCAGGGCCGTGATGAGGGCGTCTCTCGCCTCTGCCTGCACCCAAGGGACGGCGGAGCTTGGGGCGACGTCCTGGGCTTTGAAACAGGGCAGGCGAGGCCAGGGGCCTGGAGGGACTGACTCGGAGCCCCCGACTCGGGCCAGGCTGGGGAGGGGCCCCGGGTCCCAGAGCTGAGTCCGGCCCTGCCCCTCCCCTGGGGGTCCCAACGCCCGACCCCTCCCCGCTCCCTGCACACACCCAGGGGCTCAGCCGAGGAGGGACCGCGCCACCCTTCCTTCGGGGAAGCCAGGACACGGGGTGCCCTCACCCCAGTACATCCCCGGTCCCCATCCCGCCACGTTCCCCCCACGGCCGCCCCGGCCCCGCCCGGTCTCCGCCCTGCCTCTGCCTGACCCGGCCCCTGCCTCCCGTCTCCACCCGCAGCTCCACACACCGTCCCGAAGCGGGTCACGCACTGACCGGGTCGCCCCCTTGCTCGGCTCCCTGCTGCCCACAGCCGCCCCCCAGGGGCCTGCCAGGACCGCCCGCGGCCACACGGGGCCCTGCCGTTTCCTGGCAGCCAGACCCCAGACCCACCCGAGGACCCGCGCTCCCCGGATGGTCCCAGCCGGGCGGGACCCAGAGGCCGCCGGCTGATCCTGCCACTCACTGTCCTCCCGGAGCCCTGCACACACACAGCCCGGGGACTGCTGTCCCCACCCCCCCGCTCCCCCGGAAAGAAAGGACGCGCCCAGATGACAGGCTTGGCTCCAGCTCGCGCTTCCTGGGCACCCCCGGGCGCCGCCGCCTCGGCACCCCGCCTGCCGTGGCCCGGGCTCTGCCCCCCGCACCCTGGCGCGCCCAGCCCGCTCCCCGGCGAACAGGCCGAGACGCGGAGGCCCTTTCGTATAAAAGTCTTTAATGAAAGCGGCAGGAGGCAGGAGGGACGAAGGCCAGGAGAACACCGGCTGGTGGTGGCCGCGGCCCGGACGCCCAGCTGCCACGTGCTCTCGCTCTCAAGAGGGGGCGCGGGAGGTCTTTTCCGGAAACCTGCGTCTTGCCAACGGTCACAGAGGACGTCCGTCCCCGCACAGGCCCGCCCGCGGCTGCCAGGGAGCAGCCGGCTTCGCTCGCTCAGGGTGAGAGGAAGCGGCTTCCCGCGACAGCCAACCGCGTCCCCAGCTGGCGGGGCCGGGGGTCGCAGACGGTGCGAGGGGGAGCCCAGGTCTCGGTCGGGACGACGGGGGGCTAGTAGCCCAGCAGCCTGCGGGCGTCCTCGCTCTGGGCCTGCAGCGTCTCGCTGGCGTACCGCTGGAGCAGCTCCGTCTTCTTCCTGCGCACCAGCGCCTCCTCGATCTGCGGGCCGGCGGCGGGACGCGAGGGCTCGGGGCGCTCGGCCCGAGGGGGTGCCCCGACCCAGACTCGGCCCGGGGCCCGCTCCCCCCACCCCCCGCCCCGGGGACGCCCCCGCCCCCCCCGCAGCTCGGCCGTCCTACCTCCTGCTGCGAGGGCACCGGCACGTGGGCGATGAACTTCTGCTGCCCGTCCTCGCCCCCCCTCTCCTGGCTGCCGTCGTCGTCCGACTGCACAACAGACAACAGGCCGCCGTCAGCGAGCAGGAGCCTCTAACCGGACCACCTGGCGGGGCCGCTGTGAACGGGGCTCCGCAGCTACTGGCGAGCGAAGATCCGGGGTGACTGCGCGGCTGGCCGGGTAAGCGCCCCACTTCCAGCTTCAGCTCAGGTCATGGCCTCACAGTCCGGGAGCCTGAGCTCGGCTGTCAGCACAGAGCCCGCTTCGGCCCCTCTGTCCCCCTTTCTCCTCTGCTCACTTTCTCTCTCAAAAATAAACATTTGGGGGCACCCGGTGGCTCAGGCGGTTAGGCGTCTGACTTTGGCTCAGGTCATGATCTCGCGGTGCGTGGGTTCGAGCCCCGCGTCGGGCTCTGTGCTGACAGCTCAGAGCCTGGAGCTGCTTCGGATTCTGTGTCTCCCTCCCTCTCTCTCTGCCCCTCCCCCGCTCATGCTGTCTCTCTCTCTCTCAAAAATAAATAAAACATTAAAAAAGTAAAAAAAAAAAAGTCATTTTAAAAGATAAGTAAACATTTAACAACCACAAGGAAGAAACAAAAGGAACGGGGCAGTTCGGTGCTCGCGCAGAAAGCCGTGAAGACACACCATTAACTACTGACGAAAGCAACACAACGCTGTGCAAGTGAGGAAAGAAAATGAGACTAGAAACTCGCGGCAGCCGTGAGGACTGGCTGCATCCCTGCACCCACAGAACTAGACTCTTCGTTGATCTCCATCTATTTTCTGGGTTTTGAGCCTTGTGAGGGTTACCTATTATTTAAGTTAAAATCTGAAAGTATCAATTAGCAAATGTACGCAGCCTAGAGAAAGAGCAACCGCGACTCTGCGCGTGAGTCCGGAGATCACTGGTGACTTCAGGAAATAACGTGGCCTTGAAGATCTGAGGAGCGAGGGCTCCCGTGAGACGGCGGGGTCCCGGGGTCCCGTTTGCCGGGCTCGGCGCCGGACGCCCTGCGCCAGCCTCTGGACCCCCCAGCTGCCAGGGGGAGCCGGCTGGGACCCTGCGGCGCAAAGCCTCTTGGCTGCTGCTGGTTGGAGCGCGAGTGGCCCAAGCACTTCTGGAAGTGGTTTCGCGGACTCTCCCAAGCCCAGCACACACCCGCCTACCACCTGGTAATTCCGCCCCTCGGTGTACACTCTGTGTCAACGGTCTCACACGGACAAGACCACGGAAGCCTTATCCGGTGCCCCCGATGGGGTGCTCGACAAACACCCGCAACCATCAGACACCAAAGGGTACGCATGATTCCACCGCTACACGTACAGTTCAGAGACAGGGAGGAGCGTAAGGGTTATTAGCGGTCAGGAGAGTGACACCCAGTCACGTTCGGTTTTTCAGCTGGTATTTGGTGGGGTCACTCGCCACATGAAGATTCGCTGCCCGCACACTTACCACCTGCGCGCTTTTCTCCATGTAGACAGACTACTACCTCGCGATACACAGGAGTGAACTCTTGAATTCAACAACCCGGATGGATCTCAAGGGCACTGTGCTGAGTATAAAGACCACCCTCGGGGTGCCTGGGGGGCGCTGTCAGCACAGAGCCCGACGTGGGGCTCGAACCCACAAACCGTGAGATCATGACCTGAGCCGAAGTCGGACGCTCAACCCACTGAGCGACCCAGGTGGCCCTCGCACTCTCTCAAAAATAAACATTACAAAAAAAATTTTAATAAAAAATTAAAAAATAAATATAAAAACAAAAATAAATAATAAGGCCTACCCTGCTGACACCTTGATCTTAGATTTCTAGCCTCTAGAACTCCGAGTAAATCCATCTCTGGTGTTTAAGCCACACAATCTGTGATGCTTTGTAATGTATAAGCAACTAATACGATAGATACATAATTAAGCCTGAAAACATGATGATAATAAGTGACTAAATAAACAGAAATGACGGGGACACGGGCTATCACTCGTATGGCATCAAATGTGCCCCTAAGTCCCACAGCAGTACACTCAGGAGGGCCTATCTCTAAGACGCAGGCAGTAAGGCCGGTGAAAAGCAGTTTACAAAGTGCTGACGGCCACTGCCTTCTAGAACCCTCCCTGGGATGCTGAGAGGCGATCCTCACATCCATCTTCCAGCCGAGGAAGCTCAACTCGCAGAGCTGGGCTTTGGCCCTGACCCCTCGCCAGTGGACTGAGCCTGCCTACCAGGCCCCCGATTCTCCCAAGGCCCAGCCTTCGTGGCTCCGAGCAGACGGCAGCGAGCAGCTGCCCCTCTGCCCGCCCTCCCCCCCAGTACCTCCTCCTCGGCGACAGCGTAGATGTTGATCTCTTCCTCCTCTTCCTCCTCCTCCTCCTTTTCTCCTCGGGCCAGCCGGGCCTCTCTCTCTGCTTTCCACTTTTCCACCAAGCCGGCCCTGACTGGAGCCATGGGAGAGCAGGCCCCTAAGTCAGCTCTCTGCGCAACGCGGGGGGAGGCCCACGCGTCCCCTCGGAAGAGGGGGACCCTCCGCCCGCCCTGGCAGCAGGAGTGCAGCACGACAGGGAGTCTGGTCACGCCACAGGCCCAGCTGCGAGTCACAAGGCGGCGTCTCCGGGCAAGTCCCCAGATCATCCCCGGTTCAAGGACCCGAGTGACTTCCCGACAGGCCTCCGTGACAAAGAAGACGGAGCAGAACGGCGCGCTGGAAAGGGCTCAGGCTCCTGACCACCCGTGCCCAAAGCCCTAGCTCCACACGCCAGGGGGATCGGGGCTAACTGCGTCCTCACGGGGCTGGCACGGGGCTTCAGGACAATGGCCCCGAAACGCCGGGCACAGGGCGTGGCAGGGAAGCGGCTCTCAGAAAGAGACGCCCACCTTGCTCAACGCTGATGACCTACTGGCTGTGCTCACGGCAGATCTAAAAGCTACTTAAACAGGCATCGCTTCCTGACTGCAAGAGAGGCCAACGCGGGAAGGAATCTAGGTGATGAATTCTGGGTGACAGGGGGCAGGTCCGATGTCACCCCTGGGCTCCCCCCGCCCACTGCTCTGGCCCAGCCCAGCCCCGACTGCGTCCCAGTTACTGGGGGTTAGGCCATGTGCGGACCATTTCCTCTGAAGGAATTTTCAGCAATGAAACCAACCCACTTCCGGCCACGGCACTACTGAAACACCCGTTTTCAAAGGACGGGCCAGAAGCCGGAGGCCGTCTGGAGCGAAACGAAAGGCTCAGAGACCTACATTTCTTCTCATATTCCTGTTCCAAAGGCACGATGACACCGTCGTCTTCATCGAGGTAACCGTAGTATTCAAAATCGATCGCTTTCATGAGCTCCGCGCGTGTCTTCCTTGGAGGGGGAAGGGCTAAGAGAAACGACACGAGCTCAGCCCGGTGGCCCTCCACACTCACACCGCGCCCGCGCCTTCATCCCGGACAAGGCCACGTGGCCACGGAGCGTGCCACGCCGCGACGTAGGCACCTCTCTGGACTGGCCATGGAATTACCTTAAGTGGTACAGCCCTTTCCAAAGTCCGTTTTGAAAACTTTAACCCAATGGGTCTATTTAGATGCGCATTATTTACAGAGTGGAGGGCTGTACGCTGCAGGATGTAAGACTGAGAATCTGAAGGTCCCTCTCTTGCTATTCCACAAGACGTTTTGATAACATAGGAAATGTCATGTTAAATGAAAAAAACAAGATAGGAAAACATTAAGTATATAGATAAGAGAAACTACAAGGAAACAAAAAAGATAAATGAGAAAGCCCTAAGGAAAATAATTTCAGAATAAGGGTTACTATCCAGGATGTTTAAGAAATTCTTGAAAATCAAAACGGAGGGCGTCTGGCTGGCTCAGCTGGCAGAGCACGCAACTCTTGATCTGGGGGTGGTGAGTTTGAGCCCCATGTTGGGTGTAGAGATCACTTAAAAAGAAAAAAAAAAATTAAAAAAAATCAAAAGGGAAATGACGACCTAACAGATAGCTGAAAGACTAAAAGCTCATCTTTTCAGTAGAAAAAATTCACATGTATAAAAATTTCAATTAGCGGGACGCCTCGGGGGCTCAGTCTGTCGAGGGTCCCGACTCCTGATTTTGGCTCAGGTCATGATCTCACGGTTCATGGGATCAAGCCCCATGTCCGGTTCTGCACTAACAGTGCAGAGCCTGCTTGGACTTCTCTCTCTCCCTTTCTTTCTGCCCCTCCCCGTGCACTGTCTGTCTGTCTGTCTCTCTCTCTCTCAAAATAAGTAAACATTACAAAAAATTTCAATCAGTGATTGAATTCAATGATCAATTTCATATATATATAGGCGCCCCCTATACATATGAATTTTTTCTTCTTAAATGATCAGCTTTGATTCTTTGACCAACCTGTTGGGTTGTCATTTCCCTTTAAAAACTACAAGGAGGGGCGCCTGGGTGGCTTAGTCGGTTAAGCGTCCGACTTTCGCTTAGGTCATGATCTTGCAGTTCGTGGGTTCGAGCCCGCGTCAGGCTCTGTGCTGACTGCCAGCTCAGAGCCTGGAGCCTGTTTCAGTCTGTGACTCCCTCTCTCTCTGACCCTCCCCGGCTGCTGTCTCTCTCTCTCCCTAGAAATAAATAAAACATTAAAAAAAAAAAAAAAAACTGCAAGGAAATATGGCCCGATAGGTCAACTGTCACCTACAGATGGGAAAATATAGGTGGTTGTTTTCCTGAGTTTCTGTGTTTTACAGCATCTCTGTAATAAAACTGTATTATTTTCACAACAAACAGTATGATACTCAGATTTTGAGTTATTATTTTTTAAATATTTTTTTAAGATTTTTTTTTAAAGATTTTATATTTAAGTAATCTCTATACCCAACGTGGAGCTCGAACTCAACCTCAAGATCAAGAGTCACACGCTCCACCGACCGAGCCAGCCAGGTACCCCTAGAATGAATTTTAAGTGGTGTTAATAAAGCAGGCAAAACCAGTCTGGGCATAATTCGTTTAAAAGTAAGCAGGGCTTGGGGCGCCTGGGTGGCTCAGTCGGTTAAATGACCGACTTGGGCTCAGGTCATGATCTCACGGTCTGTGGGTTCAAGCCCCACCGTCAGCACAGAGAAGACCCTCTGTCTCCCTCTCTCTGCCCTTCCCTCACTGGTTCTCTGTCTCAAAATTAATAAGTAAACTTAAAAAAAAAAAAAGTGCAGGGCTGAATACAGGTAGAATTAGAGCTTTAAACAAACAGAGGCTGACTGGAAGGGAAGCGCGCAGAGCACCAGGAATGGTGAGGACACGGTCAGTCTCACACTTTTTTCTAGAGCGTTTCGACTACTTGTCCCCACGGCCACGGAGGGAAAAGGCAGGCCAGGCGAGGGCACCAGGCCCGAGGCCGCACAGAGCAGCTCCGCGGCTCCCTCTGTACCTACCGGGGAGCGGCCCAGGCTTCTGCTCATTCCTCAGCCAGAGCCTTTTTCAACTAGTACGTAACTGCGAGGGACGGCATGTCCACGAGCATCAGAGCAGGCCCTGGGGGCGCGAGGACGCGGCGAAGGCGCACCCGTCAATTCTGGAGTAGTCGCCCAGCCCCACCCGGGGGCCTTGGGCTGTGAAGTCAACTCCCGGGATTTAAAGTTTCTCATTTAACTCGCGGGAACAAGGACCCTGACAGCAGCATGGTGCCCGACAGTGGAGCGCGCAGCGCGGGGCTGTGACGGGCCGGCCGGCAGTCAGGGCTAAGACCTTCACGAACACTGGCGGTTACTTACGTTCTTTCTCAAACAGCTCTCTGACACCGGGCAAATCTTTGGCCGCTCCGAAGTACTTGTACCCTCGATTCCCGGGGACTTCTTTTCCTTCATGATCCAGCATCTTAGGGCCAACTTTCTTATTGGGAAGGAAAAAGAGAAAATGGGCCTGATCATTTAACCCACCATTTCCGTGTTTGCAAATGTATTTTCAGAAAATAACACTAAATGTGGGGAGATACTGATGTACACAGAAAACGATTCAGGGACTTTTTTGTGTAAATTAAAACCAACCTAAATGCCTAAGAGCAAGAGAATGATTTAAGTAAATTACGGCATCGTCAGAGATGGAATATACTCTATAACTTAAAACCGATCGTTCTTATGAAACTCCTATACCTCCCTGGGAAAACACTTATAATAGGATGTAAGTGAAAAAACTCAAGACACGGGGCGCCCGAGCGGCTCAGTCGGTTGGGCGTCCGGCTTCAGCTAAGGCCATGACCTCACGGTTCGTGGGTTCGGGCCCCGCGTCGGGCTCTGTGCTGGCAGCTCAGAGCCTGGAGCTGCTTCGGATTCTGTGTCTCCCTCTCTCTCTGCCCCTCCCCCGCTCATGCTCTGTCTCTCTCTGTCTCAAAAATAAATAAAAACTATTAAAAAAAATAAAAAACAAAAACCAAAAAACAACTCCAAACACAATTGCCAACAAGCTAACTGACGAACAGTAGAAGACAAATGAAATTCGTCCTGAAGAGGGAATTCTGTCCATTAGAAACGACGATGTCGACAAGGGCGTGAAGCACGGCGGCCCTGGCCTAGGGCTATAGGACGACAGAAGGCTATTCCTGGGGAGATCTGTGGAATAGCCAAGTAGGTCACACAAAACGCCTGCATCAGAGTTAGCTGCCTTACACTTGATAGCTCTATCACGGTTACGGAAGAGAACATTCCTCTTAGAAAACACGCACAGAGGGGGCGCCAGGGGCCCGTCAGCTAAGCGTTTCTCTCTTGATTTCAGCTCAGGTCACAACCGAAGGGTCATGGGATCCAGCCCTGCACTGGGCTGCATGCTGAGCATGGAGCCTGCTCGAGGTTCTTTCTCTCTCTCTCTCTCTCTCCCCCCTTTCCCCTGCTCACATGCTCTAATAAGAAAAAAATAAAAACAAGAAAGAGAGCAAATACATACAAGAGATATTAAGTATAAGGGGTTACGAAGGATGATGTGTTAAATCTCAACGTACACACAGAAAATGACAAAGTAAATACAGGAAAAAGGCCCAAATCTGGAAAATGTATGAAGGGTATATAAGAATTCTCTGTACTAATTTTACAACTTTCTCAAAAATCCTTTTTAAAAAAATGTTTATTTACTTTTTTGAGAGTGAGAGAGAATGGGAAAGGGGCAGAGAGAGGAAGACAGAGAATCCTAATGCGGGGCTTGAACCCACAAATCGTGAGATCATGACCTGAGCCGAGTACAAGAGATGGACGCTAAGCCGACTGAGCCACCCACCCAGGTGCCCTTCAAAAATGTTTTTTAAACGATGATGGGGGAGCCTGGCTGGTGAGTCAATGGAGCATGTGACCCTTGAGATCAGGGTGGTGAGTTCAAGCCCCACGTTGGGCATAGAGCCAACTTAAAAATAAATAAAAATAAAATGATGATGTAAATGATTATTGACATGAAAGTATGTTCCTGATATACTGTTAAGTGAACGAAGCATATAGTGAGAATAAGAAAGACTTTCTGTAGAAATAAACATATATGTGCATAGAAAAGAAATGATAGATAAATGGAGAAGGTCAGTCGTAGTGATTTCTGTGTAGTAGAAAACTATGCAACATAGTTTCTATATCAGAATATAGATATATTCTATATCATGCATAGAATATAACAAATATTTAAGTATTTTACAATTTTTATTATTTTTTCTTTTCTTTCCTTTTTTTTTTTTTTGCATAAAACTTTGTAGTATCTACACAGGCAATCCTGTGTAGATTCAATCTAAGAAACGCAAATCCTACAACCAAAGCGGCACACGCAGGGAGTGTGAGCTCACTCGTGGCACTCACGGGACAAACAGCAGCAGCAGCTACTCAAGTGGCAGCACCGGGACTGAGTGCTGTCCTGCTTCTTTACACTTTTCTGAACTTAGTGCTAAATGTACTATTCTTCTGTGTGCTTTTAACGTGGCAAAATGCATGTAACAAAATTTACCATCTTAACCTTTTTTTTAAAGTTTGTTTACTTTGCGCGAGAGCACAAGTTGGGGAGGGGCAGACAGAGAGGGAGACAGAGAGGATCCCGAGCAGGTCTGCACCGCCAGCGCAGAGCCCGAGGCGGGGCTTGAACCCACAGACCGTGAGATCGTGACCCGAGACAAAATCCAGAGTTAACTTAACCAACTGAGCCGCCCAGGCGCCACCCCTCTTAATACTTTCTAGGGACAAGTTCAGTGATATTAAGTGAATTCATAATAATAGCATGTAACCCTCACCACCAAAAATCTCCAGAACTCTTCTCATCTTGTGAAACTAAAAGCCTAAATGTGGGGCGCCTGGGTGGCTTAGTCGGTTAAGCATCCGACTTTCGCTTAGGTCATGATCTCGCGGTTTGTGGGTTCGAGCCCCGCGTCGGGCTCTGTGCTGACTGCCAGCTCAGAGCCTGGAGCCTGTTCAGTCTGTGACTCCCTCTCTCTCTGACCCTCCCCTGCTCACGCTGTCTCTCTCTCTCTCCTAGAAATAAATAAAACATTTAAAAAAAAAATTCTAAAAAAAAATAAAAGCCTAAATGTATCACTTTTACACATAGAAAATGGAAATAAAACTGTTAAGCATTAAAAGAACTCTAGAAAAAAGTATATTAAAACATTTATGTTGAATTGCACCAAAAATTTATAAAATAAACTTGCCCAAGGAGGTGAAAGACCTGGACTCGGAAAACTATAAAACGCTGATGGAAAAAATTAAGGACGACAAACGGAACGGGAAGATATCCCACGCTCAGGTACCGGAAGGATTAATGGTGTGCAGATGTCCACATGCCCCAGTGCAGCCTGCAGATTTAACGCAATCCCTACCGAAATACCAGCAGCACTTTTCAAAAACCTAGGACGAATAATGCTACAACTTGTGTAGAACAAAGACCCTGAATAGCCAAAGCGATCTTGACAAAAACCAAGTTGAATTCCAGATCTCAAGAGATCCAGCAAAACTTAATAATCCAAACAGAATGGCAGCGGCACAGACACAGACACACAGGTCAACGGGACACACATGGAGCCCACAAGCCAACCTAGGTTTACACGGTCAGCTGACGCACGACACAGGAGGCTGGAACAGGCAAAATGGGAAGACAGCCTCCTCGATAAACAGCGTTGGGGACATTGGACAGCTACATAGAGAAGAACGAAAGTGGGCCACTTTTTTTTTTTTTTAATATTTTATTTATTTCTAGGAGAGAGAGAGAGGGAGACAGCGTGAGCAGGGGAGGGTCAGAGAGAGGAGTCACAGACTGAAACAGGCTCCAGGCTCTGAGCTGGCAGTCAGCACAGAGCCCGACGCGGGGCTCGAACCCACGAACCGCGAGATCATGACCTAAGTGAAAGTCGGACGCTTAACCGACTAAGCCACCCAGGCGCCCCAAAAGTGGGCCACTTTTTGACACCGTACACGAAACTACACCCCACAGGTCTAAATGTGAGACCTGACGCCACAAATATCCTAGAAGAGGGCGCAGGCACGGAGTTCTCTGACATCGGCCACAGCAACACTGTCCTAGACATGTGTCCTGAGGCAAGGGAAACAAAAGCAAAAATAAGCTATTGTGACTACATCAAAATAAAAAGCGTCTGCAGAACAAAGGAAACAGTAAAACAAGAAGACAAGCTACTAATTGGGAGAATATATCTGCAAATCCGACCTACAATGATACACCCTGGGCACCTCTCAGCACAGCTAGTGTCAAAAACACAAGGGACAACAGGTGCTGGTGAGGATGTGGGGAAAAAGGACCCTCTTGCACGGCTGGTGGGAATGCAAACTGGTGCAGCCGCTGTGGAAACCAGTGTGGAGGTTCCTCAAAATTAAAAACAGAACTACCCTATGATCCAGTAATTCCGCTACTGGGAATCCGCCTAAAGAAAAATGAAAACACTGAGTCAAAAAGATAATACGCACTCCTAATATCATAGCATTATTCACAATAGCCAGGATAAGGAAGCAACCCAACTGTTCATGGACTGACTGGTGAATAAAGAAGGTGTGGGTTCGTGTGTGTGTGTGTGTGTGTGTGTGTGTGTGTGTGTGTGTGCATGCGCATGTGTGTAAAATGGAATACTCAGCCATGAAAAAGAATGAGATTGGGGCGCCTGGGTGGATCAGTTGGTTAAGCATCTGACTCTTTTTTTTTTTTTTATTTCTAGGAGAGAGAGAGACAGCGTGAGCAGGGGAGGGTCAGAGAGAGAGGGAGATATAGACTCTGAAATAGGCTCCAGGCTCTGAGCTGGCAGTCAGCACAGAGCCCGACGCGGGGCTCGAACCCACGAACCGCGAGATCATGACCTAAGCGAAAGTCGGACGCTTAACCGACTAAGCCACCCAGGCGCCCCAAGCATCTGACTCTTGATTTTGACTCAGGTCATGATCTCACAGTTTGTGAGATCAAGACCCACATCAGGCTCTGCACTGACAGCGTGGAGCCTGCTTACGATTCTCTCTCTCCCTCTCTCTCTCTGCCCCCTCCCCTGCTCTATCGCTGTCTCAAAGTAAATAATAAACATTTTATAAGTATTTTTATTCTTTTAAGTAATCTATACACCCATTGTGGGACCCCACGATCAAGAGTTGCATGCCCCTCCGACTGAGGCAGCCAGGTGCTCCAGGGCCATGGTCATTTTAAACAAGAGGCCAGGGGCACTTGGCTGGCTCTGTTGGTTGAGCCTAAGACTTCCACTCAGGTCACAATCTCACGGTTTGTGAGTTCGAGCCCCATGTCGGGCTCTCTGCTGTCAGCACAGAACCTGCTTCGGATCCTCTGTCTCCCTTTCTCTCTGCCCCTCCCCTACTCTCACTCTCTCTCGCTCTCAACAAATCAATAAACATTTAAAAAGAAACAAACAAACAAGAGGCCCGGAGAGATTAAGTGGCTCACTCAGGTGCGCTGTCTGCTCGGGGGGCCGTGCTACGGGCTGGAAGAATTAGCCCATCTTGTCCATGCTTCCCGCCCCCCTGCAGGTACCCACTCTGCTCCGCGGCCGGCATGGGCGGGGAGCTTCAGGGGCGCAAAGCTACCCAGGCTGCCGAAACGCTTGCTAGCTTACCCCCAACACCCACAGACCCCGCCTTACTTACTCCATAGTCAGGACCACCCAGCTCCTTTATCCGGACTTCCCAGTGTCCCTTCTCCCGTAGCAGCTTGTTAATCTCATCATTCAGGTCCCGAATTCGGAATTCCCCTAAACCAGCTGGAAAACAAGAACATTCACATTGTGTCTTCAAGACAGCACTCGGGGTTACCCCTCCAAAATAAAGGTCAATACCTACGAAAACACTCGTGTAAATTTATAAGAAAAACCATCCACACCCACATGAAAGAAAAGGCAAGGATGATGAGCAGAGTTCCCACCAGCACGGGGGGAGAAATCTGTCCTCGTTAGCGACTGAAGAAATATAAACGGAAGCAATCCTACGGTTCCATTTATACAACTCCAGAAATACCTTAGTGGTGGGGCCACCTAGCATCCGACCCAGCAAAGGTGCAGCGAGGCCGGCATAAGCACCAGGGACTGGAGAATTACGCTGGGTTCTCCCTTTCAGCAAAGCAAAGTTTTATTATACGGGAACATCCTTCGGCAAAGACTGTCTTGTGAGAATGAAGCCTAAGGGACTTATTTGAAGGAATGGCACAAAGGGGTTTGCGGCACCCCACCACAAAGGGAAATGGCTAACGAACCCTGATACGATGAAATAAAGAATCACCTTGCTATTGCAAGGAAGCACCCCCACCCCCCAACTTTCTCCACTGAATGGCTTTTGTACCACTGTCAAAAGTCAACTGACCGCATGTCTGGCCGTTTGTTATTGTCTTCCATTGGCCCGTCTTTCACCACTACTGCGTTATCTGGAATACAGTAGCTTTACATTAAATCTTAAAGTCAGGTGGTTATGAATGCTACAGTCTTGTTCTTTTCTGAAATTATTCTGGCTATTCTAGCTCCTTTGACTCTTCTTTTAAAATGTGGAAAGGGGCGCCTGGGTGGCTTAGTCGGTTAAGCGTCCGACTTTCGCTTAGGTCATGATCTCGCGGTTCGTGGGTTCGAGCCCCGCGTCGGGTTCTGTGCTGACTGCCAGCTCAGAGCCTGGAGCCTGTTTCAGTCTGTGACTCCCTCTCTCTCTGACCCTCCCCTGCTCACGCTGTCTCTCTCTCTCCTAGAAATAAATAAAAACATTTAAAAAAAAAATTAAAAAAATAATAATAATAAAATGTGGAAAAAATCTGGCATCCTATTAAAATAAATCCCGCTGGGATTTTGATTGTGACAATATTTGAAAAGAGAAAGAACTGACGTCATTACTAGGTCGAGTCTCCCCATCCACGAATACGGTTTCTCTCCGTCTACTTGGGTCTTCTCTGATTTCCTTCATCAGGGTTGCAGAGCTTGAAGCATACAGATCGCACCTATATTCTGTTAGATTTAAACCTAAGTATTTCTTCTGCTTTGGTGCTTTTGTAAACCACCCTTTCTATAAATTCCATTACCAATTTTTCAGCGCTGGTTTATAAGAACAGAATTGATTTTTGTATATTGACCTTCTATTCTGTAACCTTCATTTTAGAAAGCTTCCCAGAAGATTTCTTGGGGCCTTCTGCGTGGAAATTTACGTAGTTTTGAGAAGAGAATTATATTTCTTACTTTCCCACCTGTGTGCCTTTCATTTCCTTGCTTTACTGCACAAGACTAGGAATTCCAGTGCGACCTTGAATACAAGTGGTAGGAACAGGGATCTCTGTCTGGTCCTTGCTCTCAGGAGGAGAGCATTCAGCCTTGCACAGTAAGTACAATGCTGGCTATAGGTTTTCTGGTAGAAGTGTTTTATCGGGGTGAAAAAAACTACCTCTCATTCCCAGTTAGCAGAGAGTTTTTACCATGAGTGGATGTTAAATTTTGCCAAATACTTTTCTGTTCTGGTATCTACTGAGATGTCTCTCCTAAAGATTATCTAGAGAGGTTTCTCTACTTTAGAATGATGATACAGTGAATGATACTCATTTTCGAATGCTGAATCAGACATGTATTCCAAGGAGAACTCCCACTTGGTTGTGATGTATTACCCTTTTTAGAAATTACTGGATTTGGTTTGCTAATATTCTGTTGAGGGTTCCTACACTATGAGGAATACTGGCAGGCAAATTTTTTCTATTCGTGTAATGTCTTTTTCTGATTTTAGTATCGTGGTAAAGTTAATAGTAAAATTTATAAAATGAATGAGGAAGTGTTCGTTCCCCTTCAATTTTCTGGAAGAAACTGTGTTGAAGCGTTATTATTTCTTCCTTAAATGTTTGGTAGAACTGACCCGTAAGGCCATCTGGGCCTGGAGTTTTCTTCGCTGGAAGGCTTTAATTATGTATTCAATTTCCTTAATAGATATAGGGGCATCTGACTGGCTCAGTCAGTAGAACATGTGACTCTCAATCTTGGGGTCATGTGTTTGAGCTCCATACTGGGCATAGAGTTTACTTAAAAAAAAAATCTTATTTTCTTAAGAACTAATTCTCAAGTTTCTGTCTTTCAGGGAGTGGCCGGCTTCATCTAAATTGTTGAATTATGGGCAGAGCACTGTAATAGTCCCTTATTAACCTTCTCTTGTCTGTAATAATAGTCCCAACATCACTCCCCATGCTTGTCGTTTTTTTAAGTTTGCTTGTTGGTTGGTTGGTTGGTTGATTATGGAATCTCTATACCCAACGTGGGACTCAAACTTCTGACCATGAGCTCAAGAGTCACATGCTCTACTGACTAAACAAGCCAGGCGCTCCTAGATGTTCCCAATTTGTATCTTCTTTTTTTTTTGGTCAGTCTGACTAGAAGTTTCTTGATTTTTATTGACCTTTTTACGAATATTTTTTTATTTTTAATTTTTTTTGAGGTTTGTTTAAGAGTCAGATAGAGTAAGTGTGGGAGGGGCAGACAAAGGGGTGGGGGAGAGGATCCCAAGCAGGCTCCGCACTGATAGTGCGCACTGATGGTTCGACGCGGGGCTCAAACTCACGAACTGTGAGGTCAGGACCTGAGCTGAAACCAAGAGTCAGACACTTAACTGACTGAGCCCCCCCAGGAGCCCCTTATTGATCTTTTTAAAGAATCAGCTTTTGATTGCTTTTCTCTCTTCATATTCGATTTTCAGTTTCATTGCTATCTTCTCTTTACTCTTTTCTTCCTTCTGCTTACTTAGGGTTTGATTTACTCTTCTTTTCTAGTTTCTTGGGGTATAAGTTTAGGTCACTGATTTGAGACCTTTCTTATTTTCTATTATTTTAATACAAAAAAAAGCACTAATTTAATACATGCCCCCAAGATTGTTTCTGTCCCTTAACTACGTTTTCATTTGCATTTACTTCATAGTATTTTTGAACATCCTCGGAGTTTCCTCTTAGACACGTGGGCTGCTTAGATACATGCTGCTTAATTTCCAAATATTTAGGAATTTTCTAGACATGTTTCCGTTACTAATTTCTACATTAATTCTGTTACTGTCAGAGAACACATTTTGTAAGATTTCAATTATTCTAGATGTGCTAACATCTGTTTTACAACCCAGAACGTGTTCTACTTTCGCAAGTATTCTAGGTGCTCTTACAAAGAGGAAGTATTCTGGGGCCCCTGGGAGGCTCAGTTGGTTAAGCGTCCAACTCGTGCTCTTGGCTCAGGTCACGATCTCATGGTTGGTTAAGTTTAAGCCCCGAGCTGGGCTCCAGGCTGATGGTGCAGAGCCTGCTTGGGATTCTCTCTCCCTCTCTGCTCCTCCCATCTGGCACACTCTTTCTCAAAGTAAATAGATAGATAGATAGATAGATAAAAATAATAAAACTTAAAAAAAAAGTATTCTTTTTTTTGTTCTGTAAATGTCGAATGGATTAACACTATTGTCCTTACCGATTTTCTATCTACTTGTTCTACTGATTTCTGAGAGAGAAGAGCTGACAGCACCAAGTCTTTCTGTGGATTTGAGAACCAACACTGCGGGGTGCCTGGGGGCTCAGCTGGTTGAAGGCCCGACTCTTGGCTTTGGCTCAGGTCATGATCTCGTGGTTCGGTGAGGTTGACTCCCATGCT
This sequence comes from Proteles cristata cristata, assembly GCA_017311185.1. Taxonomy (NCBI): domain Eukaryota; kingdom Metazoa; phylum Chordata; class Mammalia; order Carnivora; family Hyaenidae; genus Proteles; species Proteles cristata. Next base: position 61,550 of record JAESUZ010005598.1, on the reverse strand, counting down.
GTCAGCATGGAGCCTGCAGGGGACTCTCTCTCTCTCTCGGCCCCTCACCCATTCGAGCATGCATGCACTCTCTCTCAAAATAAAAAAAACTTAAAAAAACAACAACTGTAAAAGACAAGCTAGCTTACCATTCTGAATCTGAGCCACTTTTTTAGAAATCTCTCCAATGATCTGTGAAAAAAAAAGATAATAAATTCTCATGATGTTTGATTATGTCTGAAAGCACAGAAAAATATAATTCAAAATTAGTAATTAAAAATACTTAGAATTCTGGTAAAGAATCACTTAGATAATAAGAAAAATCCGAATATATAAATCAAAACCACAATGAGGTATCACCTTACACCTGTCAGAATGGCTAGAATTAAAAAGTCAAGAAATAAGTGTTGGTGAGAATGTGGAAGGAAGAGACCCCTTGTGCACTGCAGGTGGGCAGGTAATTTGGCACAGCCACCACGGAAAACAGGATGGAGATTCCAAAAAAAAAAAAAAAAATAGAAATACTATATGATCCAGGAATTCCACTCCTGGGTATTTACCCAAAGAAAATGAAAACACTAATTTGAAAGATACATGCTAATTGTGGTATTATTCACAATACCCAAGAAATGTCAGCAACCCAAGTGTCCGTGGACAGTTGAATGGATAAGAAAGACGTGTTATATACAACGGAACACTACTCAACTATAAAAAAGAATGAGATCTTGTCATTTCCAACACCATGGATGGACCCAGAGGGTATTATGCTAACTGAAATACGCTGGACAGAGAAAGCCAAATACCATGTGATTTCACTTACATGTGGAATCTAAAAAGCAAAGCAAATCAATAAACAAACAAAAAAGCAGAAACAGACCCATAAAGACAGAGAACAATGACTGATTGTTGAAACAATGATGAAACAACTGATTGAAACAATGATGACGGCCAAAGGGGAGGGAGGTGGGGGATGGGCCTAAGAATGGGTGAAGGGGTGTGGGAGATACAGGCTTCCAGTTAGGGAATAAGTCACGGGGGGAAAGCTCGGCATAGGAAATATAGTCAATGGTTTTAGAACAGCATTTATCATAACAGATGGTAGCTACACTGCGGGTTCACCGTGCTGGACACCTGAAACTAATGTAACGTTCTGTGTCAACTACGCTTCAATAGAAAAAGAAACAATCAGAGACTTGTTACTTCTACTAAGACCAGATTCACCCAGAACATACTTGTCGCCTCCACTTCTCAGCTTTGGGCAGCTCAGTACATTCTGAGGCAAGGAAGGGTCTTCTTTCCTATGAAGAAGAAAATACACATATTGCCACTGGACTAGTTATGAGCTTTATGCAGCATTCACACTGGATTCAGCCTTGAAGACTAACGGTCTAATGGTCTAAATACACTTGACGTTTCAGTTCCAGATGATTTTCATCAAGCCCTGTAGCTAGCTGTCAGCACAGAGCCCGACACAGGGCTCAAACCCACGAACCATGAGATCATGACCTGAGCTGAAGTCAGAGCTTAACCGACTGAACCACCCAGGCGCCCCTATTCATATTCTTAAGACATAATGTCTATTGGGCACCTGGGTGGCTCAGTCGGTTAAGCATCCGACTTCAGCTCAGGTCATGATCTCATGGTTTGTGATTTTGAGCCCCGCATCAGGCTCTGCGCTCATGATGCACAGCCTACTTGGGATGCATTCTCTCTCTGTCCCTCCCCTACTTTCTCTCTCTCTCCCAAAATAAGGAAACTTAAAAAAATAATATCTACAATATTTACAACAGACGTGTGTGTGAGAGCACGTGTGTATAATTTTTATAAAACGAAAACAAAACCACTGAGATGGGACCTGTTACCCTCGACCGGGGTGAGTCTCCATGAGTTGAGACCGTACGCTGGTTTCGGCTGGGAGCTCCTCTCCACAGCACGTCCCCCCACCCCCCCGCCACTCAACTAGTAGACAGAGCAGGGGCAATAGCCAATCATCATAACACAGAGGAGACGGAAACAGCCAGCTCATCACACCGCCCCAGCTACGGAGAGATACACCTAGAATTCAGGGGAGGGACTCGAGAGAGCGCCGGCAGCTATAGGCAAGAAAGTGGAAGTCTCGTCTGCTCAGGAGAGAGCTTTGCCGCTTTGTTCTTGACACTTTACAATTCACGAGGAGGATTTACACCAACCTTCACTTTTCCCTCTTCCAGTTGAGCTTGGCGAAATCTGGCCAAGGCCGTCCTGTCAGGAAGAGAGAAGACTCCATCAGGTACTGATCACAGAGTTCTCACCACCCACGTTCCTAGATGGGGTAGATCTGCTCATGACCGTATTTAACATCAGCCATTCGGGAAGACCATTTACGTACAGATTATAATAATTATTCTTTGTAAAAAGAGAGCATCTGTGAGTATGCGCCAGAGATTAAGGCACCATAGAGAAGTTATGGGTTTCCGGGTCCCCAAAGTGGAGCTTAAAAAGCCCCTGGTGTCCGTGAATACCCAAGTGTCCATTTTACTAATACTGTGTGGAAGGACTGTGGGGAACGCTACTGATCAGACCACTTGGTGAGCGACGCATCCGGATGCTAAAAGACTCGTATCACGTGGTGCCTCGTGGTCACTCTCCTGGCCCCTGGCCCACCCCCAACGGGACTCAAGTTTATCCAGCGTAAGTTCTGGGGAGTTGTCAGAAAACACTACTAGGGAAAACAAACATCAGACAGAGGAATACTATTTTAATACTAATTTAAGATAATTACCACCATTATCCATGGTGATAATGAAGCCGCTTCAAATTTACAGACAAAATCGAGTTGATACTTACATGGCCTTTTCCGCATTTCGGGCCTAAAAGGAGAGAGAAGGGGAGAGAAATGCCCATGTTTAAAATACCCTTTTTTTTCCATGTGCTTTTTAGAGAAAAGTATCACAAGGATAGTCACAAGCATAAAGGTTGCACTAATATACCAAAAGAAAAAAAAAAAAAGGAAAGAAAACCAAAAGAAAAAAAATCAAAAGATGTCAAAATCCTGTGACTCTTCCTATGTTGGTCCCTCCAGCTAAAATCTTCACTCCTGCACTGGCCCCACCCCTGGGTCCGGCTAACTCCTACCCATCTTTCCGAATGTATCACCCGTGTCATCACCATTCCAGAAAGGTCATGTGTGGCCCCTTCTTCCCAACTGGGCTGCTACCTTTCGTCTGGGTTTATAACGACCATGGTCCTTTCCGCTCAGCATCCCTACTGTCTGTTTCCAGCCAGCAGAATTTAAGAAAGGACTGGCTTTTCCAACGTGAATTTTACGTAACTCTAGTCACACGAGTGTCAAGTCAATGGTCCCTGAGGCAGCGTCAAGCACAGAACATGTTTTCTGGGTTGTAGCCTCAGTAGAAAGAGCACTTGCTAAGCCAGGGACTTGAACTTTACTCTCAACTCTTCCGCCTGCCATCCCTGAGAAGTAGTCGCTCAGGCTCCCCGTCTTTACATCGGAGATCACACCTCTTCTCTCCTCGAGAGGCATAAACACTTAAAAACATCCGGTAGGCAGCTCTCAGATACTCAGCAAAAGTAAGTTCAATGCAAGTCTCCTGTCTGGCCTTCTGTCTCAACGGACGCAGCAACAAACTTGGCAAAAGCCTGGCGGGTACATGAACACATCACCAACTAAGGAATAAAACAAAGTAGCTCTCCCAGGGCAAGCCATCGTCCTGGAGGCAGAGGCAGTGTCCTAACTACTTCACTAAATTCTAGAGATTTAATTTTGTGTTTCGCGATGCTTACTCCATGCTTAAAACACCGCGTTAGGTGCTGGTTGGAACTTGCCCATCAAACAATGAACCAATGGGGTGTGGGCAGGTACCCAGCGTAATGTAAGCCCACAAATATGAATGTGTGACGGTGACAGTGATATAAAACACCCAACGACTCCTGTACCCCAAAATACCCAGGCCCGCGGATTCTTCTCCCCTTGCTAGGGAATGGACAGAATGACTCGCTATGTGTGTTAGAGTTCAGAAACCAGAGCCTCCGGGCTGAGCAGGGCAGTCTGAAGCAGTTAATTTGGGTGTATTCTCCCACAGAAAAGGCTGCTTCTACCCCAAGAAGGTTTCTTTCCTTCTTGGGATCTTGGGCTCATTAATCTACAAGCGCTTGCAATACACCGTCTATAACCTTATTACTGTGTCCTGTGCTTTTTAGGCGGGTTTCACTTAATGAAACTATCACGGGGACTAACAGGTATGAGCGTCTCCCGGGTACCAGCGCTACGTACAGGCTCAAGTTCACGTGTCGCGAGCGCTTCTCGAACCAATGAGAAGCCAGCAAGCCACTCCGGACACAGGTCATACCCTCAGGCGGTGACACGCCGCCATCCATTCGACAGTGGCGGAGCCGCCGCAGCGCGCCAGACCCCGTGGAAGGCATTAAGAAAACGATGTAGAAAAGACCCGCCTTCGGGAAGTTTACGTCTTGCGGGGAGATGAGAAGAGACAAAAATCAAACAGCCCAGAAACTGTGGTCACAGCCGCTCTTCATCCCCCGCAGGCGGCCTGGGGACAAACGAGGGGGCGGCGCCAGGCACCGTGACTCGGGGCCGGTTCTTGCGCCTCTCCGTGCCTCAGTTTCCCCGGTCGATAACCGAGACGCTTCTCCGAGACGAAAACGCTGTCGGGGGCGGTAACTCCGCTCCGCCAGGTTCCCATTTCCGACCCCAAACTGTGACAGTTGCAGACAGGAGGAGGGGAACCCAAGTTCCAGGTGGCCAAGGAGCCTGAAGCCGGCCCGCAGTAACTGCGCCCCTGCTCCACTGCGCGCCCGCTCGCCCCTCCACCCCGCGCCCCCCAACTCACCATGGTGGCAGCGAGGGCGCCGCCCGCGGGCCCAGCCCCCGAGGCTTCGCCGACTCCGGCGAGGCCGACCCCGGCGGGAACTGAAACACTCTAGCCGACCGCACCGCCGATGTTTCCGTCGGAAGGACAAATGCGAGGGACCGGAAGTGGAAGGCCGGAAGTGGAAACGAGCCCGGACTGGAGGAGGAAGAGGAAACGCAGACGCGCTCCCGTAGGGCGGCCTTTCCCGGGCGTCGGGCGTCGCAGCGACGCGCGTGCGAAGAATGGGGGCGTTGGCCAATTGCGCCTGCGCAATGAGAAGCGTCTCAGCCCGCTCGCGACGGCTGGCTTTGCTCTCGCGATAACGGGAGCCACGTTGCTTGCGTTAACTCTCGCCACCGCGGAAGCGGAGGGGCCCAGCCGCCCCTGACTGTCAGCTGCTCGGGGTCACGGCTGCCGTTCTGGATCGCATCCCGCCGGCCCCCTTTCTAGTCCTTTCGGTGAGCGCAGACGTGCCCTTGGGAGGTCGCTCGTCGTCATGCCTCCGAGCGAGCGGAGCCCTCACAGCGGCCGGGGGGCGCTGACCGCGGCCCCAGGTCGCAGGCGCCGAAACGCCCCCTGGGCCGGTCCGAGCGGGCGGGGCTCGGTGAGTTCTCCGCGCCCCCCTGTCTGGTCGTGGGGGCCTCCTCCTTCCGAGCTCTTCTGGAGTCGCCGAGTCTGTCAGAGCTGGAGCAGTGCTTGCAGTCACCCTCTTTTAAGATAAGAACTCTGAGGCCAAGGGAGCAACGCCTCCTCACCTGGAGGGGGAGGCTGGTCCGAGAGGTGGTTGTGCGTCGTCACCCAGAGAGAGGCGGCCGTGAGTGTGGTGATGGCGCGTCGCTGGGCTCAGGGGGCCCTTAGACAGGGACCCAGGGACACGGGAGAGGCCACTTGATAGGGGCGGTTCTGGAGGCTGTTCCCGTATGGTGTCGAGTTGTGTGGACGTGAGGGGAAGGACAGTAGCCAGCGAAGCCGCTTGCAGCAGCCGCCCCGTTTCGGGCGTGGTGCTTCGGCCACGGTGGCCTCCGCTACCGGGGGACCAGCCAGTGGCGGGCGCAGCAGCCTCGGCCAGGAGGCCAGCCGACGTGTGCTTCGGGATCAGACGCAGCAGGCGTGTACTCCGAATAGACACCAGGGTCGCCTGCCCCGACCGCGGTACGGACAAGTCCTCCTTCAAGGTTTCAGGTGGGCCTGTGGGGGGCCCATCCCCCACGTCTCCCACAGCCGCCGGTGGGTGTGTGGCCGTGCAGTAGCCCATGGGAAGTGAGTGGAAGGAATGCCACGCGGGCAGTGCCACAGGACGTATGGACGTGCCCTTCCTTGCCCCTTTCCCTTCACCGCTGAGAGGCCAACAGCCACCTCGAACTCAGAAAGAGAACTGACTTGTGAGGATGCCACACTGCCAGCTCTGGAACCTCGAGAGCTGTGACATGAGAGAGGTAAACATAGTCTGTTTCGTTTTGTTTTGTTAGTGAAAAGGTTGAGGGGAGTAGTTTCGGCTCTCAAACTTTTTCTTTTTTAATGTTTATTTTGATGGGGGCGGGGGGAGGAGGAGAGAATCCCAAGCAGGCTCCTGCTGTCAGCACAGAGCCGGACACAAGATCATGACCTGAGCCGAAATCCAGAGTTGGCTACTCAACCGACTGAGCCCCCCAGGTGCCCCGAGAAATAAACGTAGTCTTGTTTAAGCTTCTGCTTTTGGGAGTCTCTTGTTGCCTTTGTTAACCTTTCCCATAAACGACACCTTTCCCAAACAAGCAAGGTCATTCCTCAGTGAGGTTTTCTTTTTGAGACATAAGTTTCTCACATTTCTGTATCTTCGTCCGCCAAGTCCCTGACTCTAGGGTACAGAGGTCACTTGTGCCAGGATTCAAGGGGCATTACCTGTATTGATTCTCCTTCCAGCATCCATCCTCCCCACCCACTTTCCTGAGTTCTCTTTGGGAATCTTTTTTTTTTTTTTTAATACTTTACTTACTTTTGAGAGAGAGAGAGACAGCATGAGCAGGGGAGGGTCAGAGAGAGAGGGAGGTACAGAAACTGCAATAGGCTCCAGGCTGTGAGCTGCCAGCACAGAGCCCGATGTGGGTCTCGAACCCACGAACCGTGAGGTCATGACCTGAGCCAAAGGCGGACGCTTCACTGAGCCACCCAGGCGCCCCGGGAATCTGACGGTTCAGGGGAAGAGATTGCATGTCCAGCCTTAGGAACAGAATAAAAGAGCTAGGTTAAGCCAAACAATCCATGCCATCTCCCTATGAATATTGGTTGGTGGGGTGAAGACCCAAGCCGACCCTCGGGGGCGCCTGGCTGGCTCAGTAGGTTAAGCGTCTGACTCTTGATTTCAGCTCAGGTCTCAAGAACCGTGAGATCGAGCCCTGTACTGGGCTCTGCATTGACAGGGTGGAGCCTGCTTGGGATCCTCTCTCCCTCTCTCTCTGCCCCTCCCGTGGTCTCTCTGTCAAAACCAAAACCAAAAACCCAAGCTGATCCAGAGTGAGCCTCAGGACTTGGCTTGCAATTTTGGGTAGAATACATCCTGCTGGATGCAGAACAACGTAATCTCCAGAAGCTGCTTCAGCCACTCAGACGCTCTGCTCAGTCTGCAGTATACAGGCCAGTAAACTCTCTGTAGTGTTGAAACAAGTATGAGTCAGGCGGACCAGCACTTAAAACTAAGAGCATCCTGACCCTACGATTTATGTTGCCACATCCACTACTGTCCTTGCTGATCTCTGGGTCCTGACTGATCCTGCCTCCGTCCTGCGAATATCCCCATGTTTATGCTACTTATCATCTGAGACAATGTACACACCCCGGATTTCTACCAGTCCCACCGGGTGGTTCTGTGGCCTTGGATGACTTCCACGACCTGTTTAATTTCTGTTCCATGAAACTGACATAACAGTATTTACCTTTCTGTTCTCATTTTTCACTATTCATGAAATTGGGCCACTTGCCTTACAGAGCTGTTGTTAAAAAGAGGGAACAGGATGTAAGGTGCTCAGAACAGATCTATGTAAAGTTCCCGGTAGCGATTTCAAAACCCAAAACCCCATGACCTGCAGTGAAATCTATTATGTGGCCTCACCCAACTCCGTGTATGGCTGGACCAGGCTCAGAGCCTTTGTAAGACCCCTGTTAGCCTTTGTTTTATATATATATATATATATATATATATATGTGTGTGTATATATATATATATATATATAAATTTTTTTTTTAATTTTATTTAATCTCTACACTCCACCTGGGGCTCCAACTCACAATCCTGAGATCAAGAGTCGTACGTCCTGACTGAGCCAGCTGGGCGCCCTGGCTCTGTTCGCCTCTAAGATTCATAGGTCTTCTCCTACTGGAATCCTATCTTGGTTTTTTTTGTGCTTGTTTGTTTGTTTGATCTCCACCCCATAGTTCTGGCTTGGGAGACATCATGGCTACATGAGTAGAGGAACAAAGAAAATGGCCCTGTACTGCCCTGCCTTGTTTTTATGCCAACAGCCTCAACTTCGGCTGTTTCTTAGCCACCCTGAAATTTGAACAGCATTTCTGTGGGCTCAGACTCTCTAGACTTCTATCCCGGGATCAGCCATATATCTCTCATCTACGGACGCGTCCACCATCGCGATCCATCATCGGGTCACCTCACTAGTCCGTGAGAGAACGGCTGTAAACTGGCCAGCAGGCTGAATTTGGCCCGCTAAGAAGTGGAAAATCTCACATGGATGTCCTGATAGGAGGCAACACTGAACCCACATGCGTGCACAGTAACAGTCAGTGCAAGTGAGACATCCTAATGTTAGAGGAATCCGTGTCGTGAGCGTGTAATACATTTAACGTTAATACCTGATTGGGTGGGGGGAAACCCTCTTCCCATTAAAAGGACATTTTCTAGTTCTTCCTGGCCCAACAAGCAACAGAGGCAGTACTTTTACCTAGCACCACTCATCTATGTGTCCCCTGGCACCTGTCTTAAGGACCTCAGTACTGTACTGGAGAGCATGCGTGGCCGGCGAAAAGACAGCCCCTCCCCCACGATGCCCACATTCCAGTCCCAAAACCCTCCGTGGCAAATGGGACATTGCAGCTGTAACTAAATGAAGGGTCTCGGGAAAGGGGAAGGTTATCCTGGATTCCCCGATGGCCCCCCATGTCTTCACAAGGATCTTCATAAGGAGACCAAGGATCAGAGCCCAGGGAGGCATGACGACGGAAGCAGGGGCTGGAGTGAGCGGCCACGAGCCAAGGAAAGCAGACGGCCTCTGGAAGCTTGAAAAGGCAAGGAAGGGCTCTCCTTACAGCTTCCGGAAGGAGAGCGGCCCTGTTTTTTCCTTTTAGTCCTGTAAAACCCCCGTCCAAACGCTTGCCTTCCAGAACTGTAATAACTCATCCTGCTTTAAGCCACTACGTTTGTGGTGATGTGTGACCACGGCAAGAGGCGCCTCAAGCAGATGGCAGGACCTGGAGCGGGGTGCTACTGTGACAAACACCTTGAAATGGAGAAGTGGTTGGGGACCTGAAGAACGGCCGGAGGCTGGAAGATTATGGGTACGACAGAACGGTTTCTCCAGACAGTTAGTATAAACGCGATGTTAACAGCTCTGCTGCTGAGGGCTCAGAAGGAATCGGGTAATGTTGTCGGAAACCGGAAGAAAGGGGAACCCTTATGGGGTAGATGCACAGCTGAGTTGTACCCAACAGCTCCGTGGAAGGCAGAACTTGTATACCGCAAACTTGGGTATTTAGCTTAAGGGATTTTCTCATTTCTTTTGATGCTCGTAGTAAAATGCAACACAAGGGCAAAGAGAGCAACCTAGGGGAAGGGCGGCTAAAACAGAGCCTGGACTTGATGATTTGAGAAAGTCTCAGCGTAGCCACACTGCGAAAGACGCTGACATTAGGCGACTCACTGGGAAGTGCGCTCTGGAGAAAAACCCAAGGGGAGGTTGAGCTGCCTTTTTCTAGTGCCGCGAAATGATCAGAAAGCCATAATATTCATCCACACAGATCGGTCGGAGGTTAGGGGTGTGACTCGTGAATACTCTCCCCATCTGGCAGAACCCAGGAATAGAGACGGGATTATCCAGGAAAGTTCTGTGGAGGCGCCTCTGGTCTAATGGAGCGAATTCCCACGACACCCACAGATGAGCCACCAGGTTGAGCGTTTTATACCAGCAGAATCTCTGCCAGCCTGGCCTCTGAGAGACAAAGGACAGAATTAGAGAAGCCTGTGAAATTCCCCAAATTCTGTGAGCGGGAAACAAGCTGACAAAACTCAGCTATGAAGAAGGGCTTCCCTTCATGAAAAAGAAGGGGGGCCTCTCAGGAAGGCAGCTTGAGCCCAGAGAATGCCCTCAGGCCCTAAACTGGACACTCTTTGCCCGGCTAGATTTGTAAACGGGTAGACACCGGTGAGTCCGTTTTCCCTTCCATTTCTTCCCACTCTAAAGGACCATGTCTATCGCCGATGTCCGATACCTATCTTACCACTGATGTTTGGGAGCAGATAACCTGTTGTAAAACCACAGATGGAGAGGAATTTTGCCCCAGGGTAGATCATGCCCAGCTCTCACCTAGACCTAATGTAGACGATGAGACTTCGGACTTTGGAGCGGAGACCTGGGAGATTCCTGCTTTGATGGCGTATGATGGGTTGACACTTTGGGGCATACTGGGAGGGAATGAATGCACTTTGCACGCTAGATGGCCGTGAATCTTGAGGGGCCAGAGGCCCGACTGAGGTAGGAAGAGGAATGCCTTGCCAAAGATGTACGTGTCCTGATCCCCAAAACCCAGGAACGTCACCTTCCATGGCCAAAGGTCTTTGGGTGTGTGATTAAGCCGTATCGTGAACAGGGAACTAAAAGTGATTGATTCCTTGACTTGGGGCAAGACAAAACCCCAGAATGGATCTTGATCAACACCCGTGGTCTACTATTAAAAAGATATTACCAGATCACTTTGTTTCTGGAAAAAAGGGTCCAAACACTGTACATGTGCTGAAAGGGGGCGCCTGGGTGGCTCAGTTAAGCTTATGACTTTGGGTCAGGTCACGATCTCAAGGTTTGTGAGTTTGAGCCCCGCGTCGAGCTCTGTGCTGACATCTCAGAGCCTGGGGCCTACTTCAGAGTGTGTGTCTCCCTCTCTTTCTGCCCCTCCCCTGCTCACGCTCTGTCTCTCTCAAAAAAAAATATTACAAAAAATTTTTAATGTTTTTTATTTGTGAGAGAGAGACAGCATGAGCAGGGGAGGGACACACAGAATCTGAGACATGCTCCAGGCTCTGAGCTGTCAGTACAGAGCCCGACGCGGGGCTCAAACCCATGAACGGTGTGATCATGACCTGAGCCAAAGTCGGACACTTCACCGACTGAGCCACCCAGGTGTTCCTACAAAACTTTTTTTAAAATGTGCTTAAAAGATAGGAACTAGGAGACCTGTTGTGTACAACTATATTAAGAAAAACTGTCACAGGGGCGCCTGGGTGGCTTAGTCGGTGAAGCGTCTGACTTTCGCTTAGGTCATGATCTCGCGGTTCGTGGGTTCGAGCCCCGCGTTGGGCTCTGTGCTGACTTCCAGCTCAGAGCCTGGAGCCTGTTTCAGTCTGTGACTCCCTCTCTCTCTGACCCTCCCCTGCTCACGCTGTCTCTCTCTCTCTCCTAGAAATAAATAAAACATTAAAAAAATTTTTTTTTAAACTGTCACAGGGGCACCTGGGTGGCTCGAGCGTCTGACTCGGCTCAGGTCATGATCTCACAGTTTGTGGGTTCGAGCCCCACGTCGGGCTCTGTGCTGACAGCTCAGAGCCTGGAGCTGCTTCAGATTCTGTGTCTCCCTCTCTCCCTACCCCTCCCTCCCTCACGCTGTCTGTCTGTCTGTCTCTCTCTCTCTCTCTGTCTCAGAAATAAATCATTAAAAAAATTTTTTTAGATTACTAAAAAAAATAGTATGAAATAGTAGACTACTCCTCCATGTACCAAGTCATTAGACAATGTCTCAGTTAAGAGGAGCCAAGTGGCTGCTGTCCCCAGAGGCACGCGGGCTCTTCTCCAGTCTCTGCAGCGCCCCCCGCCCCCCATCTGCCAGAGACCAGCTCCATTCAGATCGGTGCGTGCTGCCTTCCGAAGGCTCGGGAGTTCGTGGCACACATTAAAGGTGTCCCTGAACCGGTTCAAACAGGCCTGATTTCAGATTTGCCCACATACCGAGAGGTGTGCCTCTCCGTTGGCACGCGGCAATCTGGTGGCACTGGTGGAAGTTTGCATGAAAATAGTATGCACCATTTATGATTCCAGTAAGTGCAAAGCCCTTTGCCAATGTTCCACGTAACCCATCAGAGCCATCCTGCAAAATACAAGGTGCTGTCACTTTACAGATGAGGAAACTGGAGCTCAGGGCTACTTGCTGTTTCAAACATAAGCCAACAAGAGACTCAGAACTGAGACTCCAGTGAGGTCTGACACCACAGACTTTTCGCATGATGCCGTTGTTTCAAAAATGAGCAAGGCCCTGAAGCTAAAAATCAGGCTTCTGGAGGCTCATCTATTGCGGTACCAACAGATCTTGGGGGGGACAAGTGCAAGATAATTTGCACAGCTTTGTAAATTTTTTTAATGTTTATTTTTGGGAGAGAGATTGTGAGCGAATCCAAGTGGGGAGGGGCAGAGAGAGAGAGGGAGACACAGAATGTAAACCAGGCTCCAGACTCCGAGCTGTCAGCACAGAGCCCGACGCGGGGCTCGAACTCACAGACCAGGAGATCATGACCTGAGCCGAAGCCAGACACTTCACTGTCTGAGCCCCCCAGGCGCCCTACATAACTTGCACAGCTTTTAGAAGTCATGCATATTAATTCCTGGGGTCTTCTTTTCTGGGCTTGCTTTCTTTTAAAAAAATTTAAGGTCCTTTCACTAGTTATTTATGACTAAAGTATTAGTGCAGATCTGTTTATCATCCGTGGCTACTAAAGCGTTTTGGTGCAAGGTTGATGGAAGACTTTATAATGGATAGAAAACACTGAAATCACCTCAATCTACTAATGAAGCTTAGGACCACCAAAGTAAGGCAATCCGACATTCATTCCGTACCTCCTGATACGAAGCCACAGAAGTACGCGGCACCCACTGTGCGGTATCTAGCCTAAAAAGATGAAATACAATCAGGCTTCTAGATCTGACTACCAGTAAACTCTGGGAGATAAAACCACACGAAACAGTGCTACAGGGAGACAATCAGCCAAATGCAACTCATCAGGAATTCCTCGATCTGTTTTTCCAATAAAAGGACAGGCAACTATTACAAACGTAAGAGACGTTACCAAATGCGATGTTTCTAGAGCATTTGGATCCTGATCCAACAAGCCACCTGCAAAAAATTAAAATGAAATCAAGTGGAAACTCCTGTTTCCTCCGTATAGTACCACTTCTCATTTTGCAAATATTCTAATTCCAAGGCATTTCGTGGTTGATCATGGTTGATTCAGAAACCTAGTTCATGAAGCAAGTTTGTAAGAAGTTGATATTAACTTGGCAGCTAGGATGGTTGTGATCGAATTCTAAAAACTGACATAAAAATTAGAGTGAATACACTTTGTCTTCCATTCACAGAGAATCAGCAAAGGTTTTAGGTCAGTGACAAGCAAGTTTCAGCCTCTGCTCTCACGCTGTCATTTAAAATTTTTAAAAACCAAAAATCTTGCCTGTAAATGTGTCCTATTCAGAAAAAAGAAAACCCGTAAGCTCCGACCTCTGCCATCTCTCTGAGGTTCACTGTGTGGAAACTGTCACCCAAAATATTAGTGAGGGGAGTGTCACCTCATCTGTTAACACCATATAATATGCAACATATAGTTTGACTTTTTCCAAGTAAAAACACCATCTGCAAGCACTGAACGAATGCCCATCCCTCTAAGAGGCTTTATACCCAGATTAGCCAAAAATCTTCTCTTGACGTTGAACCATTCAACCAGGTGTAATCCTTGACTAGAAGGCTCCTAAGAGCTCCGGCGATCACGGAAGGCTGCCTCGTAAACGGGAGGTGTGTCAGCTCAGCATCCAGAACATTCGCCTGTTGCATTAATCACGGTGGCCCGATCCACGAAGGATTAACGTATAGGCAGAACGGCTGGGGATCCCCATTCTCCTTCCAGGGATCTGTTCCCCGTTCTGTTCCGCCCGCACCCACTTTAAGTGGGGGTCCCGCTGTGATGCCATGGCTCCAGGGACTATCATCATTTGGGCACAAGAGGGCAAGCAAACTGCAACTAAGAATATCTGAAATGAACCTAAGGGAAAAGGGTGGTTACTCAGTGACGACCAAGCCATGAGGTAGCCGCACTCAAGAAAGAAATCCATCTCAGTGAAGTGGAAATATTCATACTGAGAAGTCACCGAGTTGTCTGCCACCTAATTATTTTTGCCTCAGCTTGGTCACTTAATGTTCTCTGGGGAGACCAGAGTACTCGGGTTCTGGGCCCCTGGCTGGTGGGCCATACTGCAAAGTAACTTCCATGAAGGATTCAGTGCTGAGGGGCGCCCGGGGGGCTCAGTCGGTTAAGCCTCCGACTTCGGCTCAGGTCATGATCTCACGGTTCGTGGGTTCAAGCCCCGCGTCGGGCTCTGTGCTGACAGCTCAGAGCCTGGAGCTGCTTCGGATTCTGTCTCCCTCTCTCTCTGCCCCTCCCCTGCTCATGCTGCCTCTCTCTCTCTCAGAAATAAAAAAAAAACTAAATTAAAAAAATTTTTTTAAAAATTCACTCCTGAAAACCAAGACCCACAGTAGTAGGGAGGAAAAAAGACCAGGAAGTATCAAGACGAAAATGCACCCACACTACTCAACAGAATCGCCTTGGGCTCCTCAGGCCCGTTTAGGAAAGGATGTTTTTACAGGCAAGAGTAGTCGTTAAAGTGCAAAAGACAGGCATGTTATTTTCAAGGAAACACTGCCATCGTCCTTGCATTCAGCTGTGAGCCCACGGCTTGCTGTCACACTTACGGAGATTACAGAGAGCAGCGGACTTCCCTGCGGCAGGTTTGTCGTGGGGTTGAAGCTGGGTAGACGTGAGGCAGCTGTGTTTAATGAATGTTCTTTCCGTTCTAAAGCAGGCAAGAAGGATGGTTCCGTGTAAACCCCGTGACCGAGAGCAGACGCACAGGGCTGAAGGCTCGAATTCCAACCGCACCGCCCGGGCTCTGACCTTGGTGACCCACCCCAGTGGTTTCAATCCAGTGGGACTGTAGAATCCTCTAGAAGCTTATAAAATACCGATAGCTTAGGACCCACCCAAAGTAGCCCTCGATGGCTGCCTGCATGCCTAATCCTAGTGGTTATGAGCACGCAGGCGCGAGGCTGCAGCAGGCACCCCGCACTCCCAACCGCAGCTCCCAGCACCTGGGGTGACACGCGGGAAATGCAGTCTAATGCTTCCCGGGACGTATCAGAATCCAACAAAAACCCACGGACTCCAAATCTCTTAGAGAACTTTCAAAACCCAATGATCTGTCACAACTACCAACGCCTATTAAAGCAAACCCATCCAAAACAGAAACTAAGGGACCGATGGTGAGAGACAGTGCGCACGGAACACGTCACTCCCCCAGGTATCAAGGTTTTGCCTGGGGCACTTTAAGTACACACGGCTACAAGCACCTGTGCCAGACAGCACAGCCTAAACGGTTCTGGAAGTCAACTACCCGCTGCCCTAAGCTACTCATCAAAGGAATGTGTGCCAGCTTTTGTACGCGGCGGTGCGGTGCGCACTGGACTCGTAACAATGCAAAACCAGGCTCGGGGCGCCTGGGTGGCTTAGTCGGTTAAGCGTCCGGCTTTCGCTCAGGTCATGATCTCGCGGTTCATGGGTTCGAGCCCCGCGTCGGGCTCTGTGCTGACTGCCAGCTCAGAGCCTGGAGCCTGTTTCAGTCTGTGACTCCTCTCTCTGACCCTCCCCTGCTCACGCTGTCTCTCTCTCTCTTTCTCTCTCTCTCCTAGAAATAAATAAAACATTAAAAAAAAAAAACCTGCTTGCCAAGTTCAAGCTGAACCTAATAAGCAGGACTCTGCAGCAGGAAAATAGAAGACAGAAGGAAGCTGACACCAGGAAGAAAAAATAATCAGTAAATATAGTACATTCAAGAAAATTGCTCGTCTCTTCAAAAACCAATAAACCCAAACCCCAGGGTTATGAGGGGGGACGGTGGAGAACTGTTAGGAGATGAAGAAAGACTACAGAAACTTATCCACCAAACACAAGTTGCAAATCCTGACTGGATCCGGTCTGGAAAACCTGGTGGTGGTAAGATTTTGGTACAACGAGTGCTGTCTGAATTATTTTATTAGGGATCAGATGGTACTAGAGAGATAAGGTCAAATTTTCTAAGTATGTGTGATCCTGGATTGCGATCCTTGTGACTGAGAGAGAACATCTTACTTCTTCGGACATGTAAGCCAAAGTGAAGAGATGGCTCGTCAGGTCTACCAACTGATTTTCAAATGACGAAATAAATACCCATTCCGGAAGTGGGCAAACAGGCAGCAACACTCAACGGGGACGCAGTGAAATTTTATGTGAGACGATGCAAAACTCACGTACCGTCACGTTACCTTCCGTCATCCCGAGCCCTCCGTCACAAGAGAAACCCCTGCCCTTACATGTAGCCTGTGAGGACAGGAAACCCGGTCGGTGTTACAGAAACGGAGGGTTAGTTTCTTCTTAGTCCTGATCTCTCCCAGAGGAAGACTTCAAGCTAAGAACCCAGGTTTCTTTCTAATTTTTTTAATGGTTTTTTTTTTTTTTTTAAATTTCGGGGAGAGAGAGAGAGAGAGGGAGACACAACCTGAAGCAGCTCCAGGCTGAGCTGTCAGCACGGAGCCGGACACGGAGCTCAAACCCACCAACTGTGAGATCATGGCCTGAGCTGAAGTCGGACGATTAACGGACTGAGCCACCCAGGCGCCCCAAAAAACCCAGGTTTCTTAACCAAAGATGAAAGCTGCTAAACCCCAAGCAAACCTCACTTTCGACAGAACCATATTTGCCTATCAAGGCAACATTAATCATCATCTGAAAACAGTTTTTAAAAAGTTGCTTAAAACTGGGGTGCCGGAGTGGCTGTTAGCTAAAGCGTCACCTCTTGGTTTCGGCTCAGGTCATAAACGCACGGGTTGGAGATCAAGTTCCGCCATCAGGCTGCGCTTCAGCCTGGAGCCTGCTTGGGATTCTCTCTCCTTCACCCCCCCGCCCCCACCCCGTGTGTGCATGTGCGCGCTCTCAAAATAAATACACTTAAAACAAGGTTGCTTAAAGCCAAGTCTTACAACAAATCATTAGTTGCTACAGAAACTGCTCACCGGCTTTCAGGATAGCTAATAGCTAAATGAATTTCCCTAGAATACACATATTTTCGTGTTGCACTCGCTCAATCATCAAGGTCAATGCAACTGAATGCTATCTTATGAAAGAACACTTCTGTGGCCTGTGAACAGGCCCTCAGTTGTGTTTATCCAAGAGCTTGGGACAAAGGCCGCTGGGTACTACAAAGGAGCACAAAGAACCGCTGTGTGAAGCAAAGCAGTTCTAATCTCCCATTTGCTGGGTTTTCCAACTTGAGGCCAGAAACCTCCTAGGAAAACAACCCCCAAGCCTGAATTTAACTATAATATTAACAGTGAAGTCTTTGAAAACAGATCTTCCCTCACACGGTTTCTCACTTGCAGTAGAAACAAAAATTATCAAGATCTTGCTTAGTTAACACCTGAGATATACCACCTGCTCAGGAAAAATAGCAAACGAAAAAAGAACTTGTAAGCTTGCATTCATAAGGAACAGGACCTACATACACATGACTTTTTTTTTTTTGGCCTGCTTTTGAGTAGGAATTAGCACAGTACAGCTGAGGCACCAACATCTTACTCCGGCAAGGGTGCGGATCACAGGATGAAAATTCCCAATACATCCAGTGTGGAGAATCACAAGGAGAGGAAAAAAAAAATAAAGTCAGGAAAGCATAAGCCACTAACTATGGCTAGTTTAGCGGGGGGGAGGGGGGGATACCTGAGTAGATTCTAGGTAGCTGTACATTTTTCAACCAAGTCAAAATCATGTATAAAGTGAGTTCATTAAACCAAATGATTTCTAAGGTCCGTCTCAACTCTAGATCAAATTCTAGGAAAAACAATCTCACATTTCAGATGCTTGTGAAGCTCAGGAAAACTATTAAACGCTACAACAGAACAATGGGGGCACCTGGGTGGCTCAGTTGGTTGAGGGTCTGACTTTGGCTCAGGTCATGACCTCTGGTTTGTGGGTTCAAGGCCCACATGGTGCTCTGTGCTGACAGCTCAGAGCCTGGAGCTGCTTCAATTCTGTGTCTCCCTCTCTCTCTCACCCTCCCCTGCTCACGCAGTGTCTCTCTTTCTCTCTCTCTCAGAAATAAGAAACATTAAAAAAAAAAGATAATGAACACCAGAGCTCAAGTACAGCAACATAATGGGTTACAAAGAGCATGAAAATGTTTATATCCCTGCAGAACGGACAGCAATATATGTAAAGCCTAGGCTTCCTTAATAGGTCTTTCTCATTACTAAGACGTGACTTAGGTACACAAAGAAAAGTCCAAACTGTCAGCTTTGAGTCCTCCACACTCCCCTCTTTAATATGGCATTTTGCACTATATACATGAATGAAAATTTGAAACAAACAAAAAGAACTTTAGTCAAACTCCCCTTCCTCCTCCAGCTTTATTGGATAGTTTAAAATTACATTTCTAGTTTCTAGGACTTCAGCTGCTTTTTCCATCTGACTTTTA
This sequence comes from Proteles cristata cristata, assembly GCA_017311185.1. Lineage (NCBI taxonomy): Eukaryota > Metazoa > Chordata > Mammalia > Carnivora > Hyaenidae > Proteles > Proteles cristata. The sequence goes on along the minus strand of JAESUZ010005598.1, from coordinate 42,901 downwards.
AAAACTGATTACAGCAAATGAAACAGTTGTCTAAGTGATATAGTATACAAAAATAACATCTTGATTTCTGTGAAAATGCATTTCTCTGCAATTCCTGAATAACTCCAAATTATGCTAACTCTGAGCTTAGATGTTTACTCTGGGTTTTAGATTTAGTCTTTGAAAAAAATGTGTTCTAAACCTTTGTCATCACCTTATGTATGTCCAGCATCAACGCTGCGATGAAGTTGTTCCTGGTTAGGCCTTTATCCCGATTTTTCTCGCACAGCCATTAACACACGTTTGTCTTTTTATTTTGTTTACTCCCACTCAACTGTATGTTCTATGTAGGGCCTGATACAGATGTTACCTGATGTTATTTAATAGCTACTGAGGTCAGACAATCCAAGGCCATCATTATGCTAAAATTAAAGTTATTTATGGAAGCTCATAGATACTTCCAGAATTGGTTTTACCTCCTACACGGGAACATATCCAAGAAACCCAGAACGGGCTTACTGGTCTGACTCAACTCTTCCCATTCATCAATCCCTATTCACCAGTGGCGCGGAAAGGGGGTTCTTTAACAAAGCATTATACATAACACCTCTACCAAACTAAACATAAACTTTTTTTTTGTAGTTAAATGCAGAAAGTCGATTTTTTTCCACCCCTTTCCTCCTTTTACACGGCAAGTAAAGCTCACTGGCCTGGGAGTAGCCTCTATCTGCCAACCTTTGGCCAGTGAAGAGGATTCAGAGAAAATAATACAACCATCAATCAGAAAAAGGAGGGGCGACAAAGGAAAATAATTAAGCTGTGGCTTCAATCGTGCATTCCCGTGCGAGGTGCCCTGACTCGCCACAGCGGTAGCAGTTGACTTCACTGGTCTTGCTGCAGTTGATGGCTACGTGACCAGTCTCACCACACCTACGAAGCCAGAAAGAAAAAAAGGGGGAGAAAGAGATTAAAGACACTTTTCACAATGTGCTCAGAAAACACAAAACTACACTGGACCAGTAGTTAACTGCAGAACAAAAAGCAGTAAGAAAAGAAGGAACACATTTTTCCCCCTTGAGACACTCTGATTAACTTCTAAACCGGGAGCAGGAAGGAGGAATTAGAGAACAAGGTACTCAATTGTGCAGCCTAAGCCATTAAAATCAAAATTTTTACTGTAAGAGACCCACCAGTATCAAAACCAAAACAACAGCAACCCTGGGCAAACTGCTGTTATGTTGGGTTGGGTTTTTTACATGTATTTATTTTTGAGAGACAGAGCGTGAGCGGGGGAGGGGCAGAGAGCGAGGGAGACACAGAATCTGAAGCAGCTCCAGGCTCCGAGCTGTCAGCACACAGCCTGATGCAGGACTCAAACGCACAGACTGCGAGATCATGACCCGAGCCAAAGTCGGATGCTTAACGGACTGAGCCCCCCCAGGTGCCCTCCCCCTTTGTTAAAAGTCTTAGTTTAGTAACCTCTACATCCAGCATGGGGCTCATACTCACCACCCCCCAAATCAGGAGTCGCATGCGCCACCAAGTGAGCCGTGCAGGTGCCCCGAGATGTTATACCTTTATACAAATCAATCCCTAAGATCTCACTGGTACGTACATATCAAAACTTACCAAATATTTACATGTTTAAATACATATATATCATTACGTCACATCCACAAAGTTTTTGGGTTGCAGGACAAAAGATCTGTGGATGGGATGGGGGGGCGCCTTGGTGGCTCGGCTGGTTGAGCGTCTGACTTTGGCTCAGGTCATCATCCCACGATTGAGGATTTGAAGCCCACCATCGGGCTGTGTGCGACAGTGTGAACCCTGCCTGGGGTTTTACTCTCTCCCGTCTCTCTGCCCCCCGCCCTCACAAACACGTTAAAGTTGTCCAGTATCCACAAGCCATAAATTATCAAAGTAGAGCAGCGGCTAACGAACAGACAGGCTGCTGGCTACGCACGCGGAAAATCAGTCTCATCCGGCCACAACCAGCTTTCCCTGACTGTACTGGTCCGCAAGGTCCTTCCACGTACGGCTAACTCCCTCGTAAAACCGTCTCTGCAACGCGCTTCCATCGCAACACCCTGACAACTCACCTATAGCACTTCACTTTGGTGCAGTCTTTTTGAATGTGTCCAAACTCTCCACAGGAATAGCACTTCTGCTCATCAGCATGGTCACAGTCACGAGCCAGGTGGCCTGGCTTGCCGCAGTTGTAGCAGCACTGCTCGCGCTCTCTCTTGGGCTCCTTGCAGTCCTTGGCGATGTGGCCCCCTCTACCGCAGTTGTAGCAGGCTTCGACAGGGCGGAAAAGAGGCAGACGGAGACTATAAAACCTTTACACAGGGTTGCTGCTTTAAGTCATACAGTACACAATCTCAAATGCAGAAGGTCCCTTCCAATGCTACGTGCAGTAGTAGTACATCCTCACCCCCCCAAGTTCTAGAAGGATATGAAAAGGAAGTGTTAAATACTCACCATCCTCTTGAAGATCACAATCCTTGGCAAGATGACCAGACTCACCACAGCGATAACAGATGTCTGGAAGAGATGAGGAAACAAACTGGAAACCTATTTGGGGCAGAAACAAAAAGAATGTGGCTAATTAGACCAGTCTTGATACTAAGAAATACTGAAGTACTTCAAAATTTTTTATTCGACAAAAATACCTCTATCCGAGGTAAAACCACCTCTGCCGCGGCTTCTCATTCCACGACCACGGCCTCCACCGGTAGGGCATTCCCGGGCCCAGTGGCCAGATCGTCCACACTTGAAACACTCATTGCTGCTCATGGCTGCAGTCAGATCTTCAAAATATAACAAATGACAGTGTTAACCCACTTGAAATTACATTTAGCTTTTATTGTTCTTTTAGTGTATTTTTGGATCATTATTCTGGGGGAAGAAACTAGAATATATATTGGTTAGGAGAACAACCATCCGACTGCATTCTACACCTATTGTGAAATACAGTAAAAGCGGGAAAAAAATGTAAACACATATTTTAGATTATTCTTGATCTTTAAAACCATTAGGTTTATACATATATAGATTAATACAAATGTTAATTCAGTTATTGATGGGGTGATCAAATTTATATGGTTAATATCAATGAACATCCATTATCTATGGATTCAAAGTGAGGGGTAAAGAAAAGCAGTTTCTCTCTGTAACTTCAGCATCTAACACCTCATTATACTGCAGCACTTGCGTGCTGACTCTTCGGAGCAGACATGTTAGAAGAAACGCAGGACACAGGTTTTATCCCTAGAGGGGACTGTACTTTAAAAATACTAGAAAAACAAAAAGGCACACCACAGTGCTAATAGCACCTAAAGCACTGGGACCACTTTTTTCTCTCTCCTACTCTCTCCTTTCCTAATTTTTCTATAGTTTTACGTTTAAAACAACGCTACTTGGAATTTCACAGTAGAGTCCTTTATTGGGTGCTTTTTTTTTTTTTTGACAAAAAAGGGCAAAACTCCCACTAAAGCAAATGGATTTTGTACCTCTTATGTAACAATCTAAAAATAAACAGGGGCCGTTCCTGGAATAGAATGGAAAAGAATGGAATGTTGCGGGACAAACTCCTCAGAAAAAAAGAAAGAAAAAAAGCTCAAAACAATGTAATAACATTTTCACACGTCCACATCTGAACATTTTTACCCTTATTTCCAGTGTCAAGCCATGGTATACTAAGGTTTTTTTTTTTTTTTTTTAACTATCCTCTCAAAGCCAACCGTAAAGGACCACGATCTACCGAAGCATTACCGTTTCAACTGAGTAAGACTGATCGGACAGTGTAATCACCCAGACCAACCACAGCACCGAAACTCAAATGACGGTAAAATGGTAAAGCCTCCCCCCATTCTTTAACTGGTTCATCATTAAGTTATAGAGAATCTGGTATAAAAATTAAACTAAAGTTCAGTTTCAAAAGTTTCCATTGTCAAATATTCAAAAGAATTCAATACTTATCCCAAGTCTCTGCAATCAGATTCAGGATAAGTTTTCAAAGGGATCCTGCTATCAATTCTTGCCACTTGCCGTTATGAACACATCACCAAAACAGGGAGAGGGGATGGACAGGTGGGCAGCTGCATGGCCTACTTAAGCATTAGTGGTTTCAGAGGCATAATGTACATTTCGAGCCAGAAGAAAACAGCCATTGGAAAACCTGAGATTACATTTGCTTTCTCATACTGGTATTAGCCTTCAAAATCATGTGAGGTCCTGATTTCCACCAGAGAGAATAGTTAGGACATAAAATAAAATGATCACAGAAAAGAGCTGCTTATGGTACCTCATCCTCCTCTCCAGCCCCATTTTCATTTTGGATCTTCTCCAGTTTACAGCCAGACCACTCTGAGGACATTTAACTACTGCTGTCAATGAGTTCTTTGCAGAGAAATGATCATGACCTTTTAATTGGCAATTGAGGTAATATGACAAGTCCTTTTAAAGAAGATGCTGGTCTTTTAGACAATGACAATCCAACACATTCAACACGCTATATATTTCCAATGCTAATAAAGAAATGATTGTTCCAGATAATCTCCCCTTTAGACTGCTACTTTAAAAGGATCTGGTTTATTTCATAATAAAGTACACAGGAAATGCATTATAATGAATCATCATATGTTTACCAGTGGAATGAAGTCAACAGGTAAAATTTTAGGTTCACTTTCAGCGTAGAAATATCAGTTTAAAAAACTACTTAAGAATTGATTAATTCGGGGAGCCTGGGTGGCTCAGTCGGTTAAGCGCCCGACTTCAGCTCAGGTCATGATCTCACGGTTTGTGGGTTCGAGCCCCGCGTCGGGCTCTGTGCTGACAACTAGCTCAGAGCCTGGAGCCTGTTTCAGATTCTGTGTCTCCCTCTCTCTCTGACCCTCCCCTGCTCATGCTCTCTCTCTCTCAAAAATAAATAAAAATTTAAAAAATTTAAAGAAAGAATTGATTGACATGTAGATTTTTCCTGAACTGTTTCTCCACTTTGCCTTATCTCTTTTCATGGTACCCGGATCCAAAACAGATTAAAGGAAAAAAGAGACCATAGGAAAAATACTTCTGGAAAAGAAGACAGTTAGCTAAAATAACATTAAAAGATTAACACTCCGCTCTACTTTGTCCTACCCTAATTCCTAATTGAAAGTCGGTTAAAATATGATCATTTCTGTATCAACTACAAATTACTTAGGGAAAAAGGTATTTCTCCATTTAGACAGTAATTAAAATATTCCATGAAACAGATGTGCAACTGTATACATGTAACTAGTTTTAAATATTTGTTTTGCCATTAACTTTGTTTACTGGAGTTAAATTAAGGCTTAATAAAATACTAAATCTTAAAAGTAGAAGAAACATTAACTTCAGTAACATCCCAAAGACCCATCATCCATAGGCCACAGGCTTTTTTAAAGGTCTTCACAGCAGGCTTAGGTAGGGTGGAAGCAAGCTGCCTCTCCCTCCTTTGGCCAAGGCAGTCAGCCAATCAGCTGTTCTGCATTCCCAATGCGTCCCTTGTGATACGTGGTCTCTTCACAAACATTAAACCAACCTACTCCCACTACATTTGAGAGCCACCCGCTTACCCTAGAAGCAGGTCCCCACCCTGATATCCATCTTCTATCCAAACGTATGGCATTAAGAGTTCTTTCGAGAACCGCATGCTCTTCCCCATGGAGAGGAGCCGCAGTAAGGGAAGAGCGAGTGGAGAATTATGGCTGTGACCCTCCCGGCCCAGGACTGCTCTCGGCTGCACTTCTGGGGCACTGTCCTGCCTCCGCCCCCTCCACCTGTCACAACCTTTCCCAACCTTCAAGGGCCAGCTCAAACGCCAACTCTTATAAAAGAATCTGACACCATCTCCCAGCTTGGAACCCTCCTTCCTGGTTAACCCAGGGTACTTTGTTAGGATCTGCCTGACGACAACGGCCGCCGCCGCCATATTGCTGCTTACCATATTCCTTGAGGGCAGAGACTGAGCCCAAGCAATTCACCTTTCAATCATCACACCCCCCATCTAATTATCCTTTCAGTAGCAGTTATACTCAGTATTTTAGCTGCTTGGGGGCAACTAATAGTCATTTGTTGAATGAAACAAACGGTTTTTCGTACAGACCCAATCCCATGTAGCCAAGTACTTACAGTAAAACACCTAAGTTCTCGCTATCACAGGAGTTCCCGCACCATCAATTTAAAGTAACAACGTATTGGGGGCGCCTGGGTGGCTTAGTCGGTTAAGCGTCCGACTTTCGCTTAGGTCATGATCTCGCGGTTCGTGGGTTCGAGCCCCGCGTCGGGCTCTGTGCTGACTGCCAGCTCAGAGCCTGGAGCCTGTTTCAGTCTGTGACTCCCTCTCTCTCTGACCCTCCCCTGCTCACGCTGTTTCTCTCTCTCTCTCCTAGAAATAAATTAAAAAATATTAAAAAAATAAAAAATAAAGTAACAACGTATTGGGGCGCCTGGGGGGCTCAGTTAAGCGTCCGACTTCGGCTCAGGTCACGGTCTCATAGTTCATGGGTTTGAGCCCCGCGTCGGGCTCTGTGCTGACAGGTCAGAGCTGGAGCCTGCTTCAGATTCTGTATCTCCCTCTCTCTCTGACCCTCCTCTGCTCATGCTCTCTCTCTCTCAGAAATAAATAAAAACATTAAAAAAAATAAAGTAACAACGTATTTTTAAATTAGGTAATCGTTAGGGATGAACTATCACTCTAAATTCACGAATGCTTATTTCAGATTAACAAAATCCTATTACCCCAAGAATTCAATCAACCAGACCTCAGTAATATCTTATGGCATGCTCCAAAACGTTACTTACAAATTTAAAAGACAAAATGCTGTATTTTCACTGGTGCCAGGCAGAACGAGAGTGTGTGTTTTCTTTCTTTTGGCGCTAAAAATCACTGTTAAGATATCTACACCTACATTATCTTCACACGGTAAACAGCCTTGGGGACCACAGGTAAGCCTGCGTTGACAACTGAACCCAGTGTAACCACCCGTTGTGTTACCTCAGAAATTTGATGTCTGTCTGTATTAGGAAAAGATGGTAAAACTCATCTGTGATGAGAATTGTTACCAGGTGCCCTGTGCTTAACAGATGTTCAATTTTAAAAAGACTTTGAAGGGTTTAAGTCCTCTGTCTACATAGTTATTCCTTCCTTTCTGTTCTTCCTCCAATTAAGTTAGATTGCTTACAGGTGGATTCGAACTCAGCGCCACGCCTCCAGAGCTGACTTCCGACAGGGCCAACTGTGCTTAGATCATCAAGTTTCCCATCTCCTAGTCTACTTCCTCAGAATGGAGAAGAGCTAAGAAAAATGGGTGAATGCCAAGTGATTTCACATTTCCAACAACAGAAATCAGTTATGTTTCCACTTTATCAAATTTTCATGCCACAAACCACTCTTAAAGATGCGTAGGAGCACAGAGCATGCCAGGCAGCAGGAGGGATAAATAAGGCAGTCAAGATACCGCTTGAAAAGATTCAAAATTCACTGAAAGTTCACATGTAACTAAGAGGTCTATTTTACAGATTTCACACTCATCTAGGTTTAAATCTGAGAACTGGTAGGAAAATACTGTTATTTTAACTTGTCTTCATCAACGTAATTGTTCCCCTTTTTTGATACTAAGAACAAAGCCAAGTAATGACTTAAATCTTAACAGTACACAGTCAAGACTAACAGTGTGAGTTCCAATGAATAAAAGACCCTAACTCTCTCTATAAATACATTTAAAATAGGTGATAGGTGGGGGCACCTGGGTGGCTCAGTCGGTTAAGTGTCCGACTTCTGCTCAGGTCATGATCTCACAGTTCTTGAGTTCAAGCCCCACCTTCGGCTCTGAGCTGTCAGCACAGATTCAGATTCTGTCTCCCTCTCTCTCTCTGACCCTCCCCCCATTCATACTCTCTCTAAAAAAATTTTTTTAATGTAAAAATATGTTATGGGGGGGGGCGGGAAGGAGGGACAGTAGCAAGGTACGCTGGGGACCTAGCGATCCTGTTTATACGGCTTTCCTAACATACCTGTATATATTCACGTTTTCGGTAGGTCTACTTATTTCCCTCACGTTTAGGATTATCCCGGACTCATGCATGTATCTCTAGTGCATCCAGACCAGGGGAAAGCTTTTGTCCCCCGGAACGTACTCATTCATCATTACACTCTAATAAAACTGGTTTAGTGTTCCAACGTGGTACCGCAACATTTCAGACCGTTAATAAATACGTTTTAATAGATAAACTCAGAAAGTTAGAAAGCAAGTTACACTGTGCATTACCTGCATTCTGGCCGGAATAATGGAGACCAGAGTGCAACAGCGGGAGCGGCTCTGGGTTCTTATCCCGGTTACTGCTCTGACTACACAAGGGGTTTGGAGGTTTTAAAAGCTAGATATCTGCTATGGCTCAAAGGTTAATAAACGTATTATCATCGGGGCGCCTGGGTGGCTTAGTTGGTTAAGCGTCCGACTTTCGCTTAGGTCATGATCTCGCGGTTCGTGGGTTCGAGCCCCTCGTCAGGCTCTGTGCTGACAGCTCGGAGCCTGGAGTCTGTTTCAGAGTCTGGGACTCCCTCTCTCTCTGACCCTCCCCTGCTCACGCTTTCTCTCTTCTAGAATAAAAAAACATGTTAAAAAATTTTTTAAAAAGATAAAAAAAAATAGGGGCGCCTGGGTGGCTTAGTCGGTTAAGCGTCCTACTTTCTCTTGGGTCATGATCTCGCGGTTCGTGGGTTCGAGCCCCGCGTCGGGCTCTGTGCTGACTGCCAGCTCGGAGCCTGGAGCCTGTTTCAGTCTGTGGCTCCCTCTCTCTCTGACCCTCCCCTGCTCACGCTGTCTCTCTCTCTCTCTCATAGAAATAAAATAAAAATATTAAAAAATAAAAAAATAAAACAAATAAAATAAAAAAATAATAAAACAAACGTATTATTATGTACAAGTCTTACAACCCTACAAGTTATGTATTCTTGTTCCCATATAAGTCACAGGGAAGCTGAAAATCTGAGACCATATAAAACATGTCAGTTTTAGTACAAATAGTATTTGTTTTCTGTATTTCTCTTAAGAGAAGTCGAAACTAGAACTGATAACTTTAAGAATACACAGCCACACACACATTTACTCACAGCATATCATCACATAGCTTTTCTCAGTTTTAAGCCAAGATAAGAGTTTCTTAATCTTCTTTGCAGTAGAAGTTAGGAGTGTCACTGCAGATCCGAAGACTGGCAACCTGACTTCCCTAGTTAATGGCCTTGTTTGTGATTACGGAGCCACTCCAGGTGATTGCTGTGTCACAGTGATTAATAGGTTCTACTTACAACTTGTATTTTCGTGGCCACAAGCTCTCATTTTAGTATTCCGGCAGTTTTTTACAACATAAAACTGGCGCACGGTTTACTGGCATTCTCAACAGCGCGCCCTCACTGCAGCAGCGCTGGGCACTGCCGGAACACTTCTACGCAGTGAGACAGTGGGGAAAGAGCATTCTCCACATAGCAGGCCAGGAGGCCTTGGCATCGGTCTTCTGGCTCTCCACTTACTGTCAGGAGGCTAGGAAGAGGAAAGAAGCCAACAATTTTTTAACTCCCACTCCTGCAAAAAGGAAAAGAAAAAAGAAAAAAAAAAAGAAGAAGAAAAAAGGCCAATCTCTCTTGCGGTCAAGTTCTTAGCCAACAGACCAATCGTTCCAATTAGTCAAAAGTGTGGTTCTATTGCTCTTAAGCACTGTGTTAATTTCCCACGTAGGTACCAGGTATTTCTATCAAATTTAAAAAGAGTAAAAGTAATCCAAACATATAACCATTTACAAAAGCCATTTATAAAACTTAAAGAGATCACTCTGCCTGTTTCAGTTGTTCAAATGCTCGTGTAGTAAATGCCCTTTGCTCCTCCATTGATTTGGCTCAAAGTATTTTACAGTGACTCCACATTGGTTTGAGTGACTCCACATTACCTCTCATTATCAAATACGAAAACGCGGATCTTTGGGTTGCGAAGACTCATCCAAGTTTTCTAATGTGACATATGCAGATAAGTACACATACATACAGCTAGGTTTAAAAAAAATTTAAAAACAAAACCGCTGCCAAGAGTTGCAATTTGGAAAAACTTTTATGTCCTGAATTCAGCCCTTGAGACTAGTAAATTATTCCTTTTATATTCCAGTACGAGAGAGATCCTTGTAGACAAGAGTCAGGCTCAACAAGCTACACAGAGCACACACCTAAGTACGTGGCATTTGTAAGGGATGATTAAACGGTGATGGGCGCAATTTTTAAGGAAGCGTTTGAAAATGACTGCTTCTGGGCGCCTGGGGGGCTCGGTCGGTTAAGCCTCCGACTTCAGCTCGGGTCATGATCTCACCTCCGTGGGTTCGAGCCCCGTCGGGTGCTGTGCTGACGGCTCAGCGCTTGAGGCCGGTTTCAGGTTCTGTGTCTCCCTCTCTCTCTGACCCTCCCCTGCTCACGCTGTCTCTCCTCTCAGAAATAAATAAAACATTAAAAAATTAAAAAAAAAGAAAAGAAAGAGAACGCCTGCTTTGCCGGGAGGAGGGGGAGCCTAAGGGGTAGGAACTTCATCTCCTATTTTCTCTTCAAAATCCTCAAAACCGTACAAGCAATTTACAGCGCTTGAGCAGGAGCGTAACAAAGTTGCCATCTTAATTTAAGAGAACTCCTCCAGGCTGAAATTAACTGATTACGTTTCCCTCAAAAAATTGGGTCAAACGACAGGAAAGGAGGAAAACCTTAGAAGGAAAAAAAAAACCGTGTACGAGGAGGATGTAAGTTACTCTCCGGTCACCGCGACAGAAGTAAAAAGCCCTGCGGCCGCCGGGCCTCGCCCCGTGCGTCTTTCCGAAGGCCCGGCCCGCGCTCGCCGAGTCGCGGAGCAGGAGCGGGGCCCGTCCCTGCAGGCCCCCGGCCGCAGACGCGGTCACTTCCTCGGGAAGCGCCCTGTGACCGAGGCCATGTGGCGAGCATGTGGCGACAAGCAGGCTCCTTGCCCGTAACGCAGCCCACACCCCACACCCCGATGTGGGCAACCTTGTCGTTCCAAAGCGGGTCTCCACGTGCGGAACGGCTCGAGCGGGGCTGGCTCGTCACCTTCCACGGCTCGCTGGCAGCCCGGGCGGTGTCGGCGCCGGTCAGGCCCCGAAACGACGCGGGCTTCGCGGACCCGCGGCCCTCCCTGCCTCTCCCCCGGCCGCCACACGACACCGGCGACTCGGCCTCGGACGCCGGCACAGACTCAACGGTCGGGGGCGGCCCTCAGGCCTGCGCAGACCTTGCGGCGGGGCGTCCGCGACCCTCCGCGGGCCCCCCGGCACCCGGCCCGCCGCCCCAGCACAGGGCCCCCGCCCGTCGGCACGAGGGTCCTGCCCCCACCGCACGGCCCCCTTCCAGCGCGTTCCCGCCACGCCGGCCGTCCCTCCCGCGTTCCACGGCCCTCCCGTCGCACGGCCTCGGGCCCAAGGGCGCCCGGGCCTCCCTCGCTCTCAGGCTGCGGCCTGGGGTGCGGTCTCGGCCGCAGAGGCGGCCCCGACGCGCGGCGGCCCGGCTCCTCAAGACGCGAGGAAGGGCGGGAGGGCCGCCCGACGGCGGCTGCCCGGAAACCCGGCCCCGAGGCGGCGGCGGCAGCCGGCTTTCCCGCCTGACGCAGCAGCAGAGCAGGCCAGAGCGCGGCCGCCATCGCCGCCTCGCCGCTCCCCGCCCGCTCCGCCCGCCTCGGCCACGGCCCGCCCCACGGCTCCCCCGAGCCCCGGGTCCCGCTCGGGGCCCTCACCTTCGGCGTCTGAGCGGGCCCGCAGCGGCGGAGGCTCGGACGCAGGCCCGGGGAAGGCGGCTCGCAAGGCAGCGGCTGTTTATTTTCAGGGTCCTTGCCTGCGCCACACGCGGGTCTGCACACGGCCCCACACACGCCGCTGCGCACGGCTCTCCTCCGCCTCGCCCACGCGGCCAATCAGCGCGCGGGGCTCCGCGGCCCAATCAGAGCCGCCCCAGAGGAGGGCCGCCCCGCTGGAGCGCGGGGCGGGGCGGGGCGGCGCGGGGCGGCCCCTACCTCCGCGCGCCGCGGCCTTTCCCGCCGTGCCCCGCGCGCGGCCTTTCCCGCCCGGCCCCGCGGCCCCCGGCCGTTCTCGGACGCTCCGCGCTAGCTCCCGGGCCGCTTGCGACCCCGGCCCGGCCTCGGGATCCCTCGCGGCAGCCGGCGACGCGGGATGCCCGTGGGGCGGGTCTCAGTGACATAGCTGTGATTAACGTGGGGGGGCCAGAAAAAAGCGTCTGCCGCTAGGCCTTCGGGTCGTTCTGGCCCCCGGGGCCAGGACCCCTTTCCTGACGCGCACGTCTCGGTTTGGGGAAACGCCCCGGCCGCCAAGGGACGGAAGTTGCCGTGGCTGGAGGTCGCGGGCCCTGAGGCTTGCTTGGGTTTCTAGGCGGAGCCTGGGACGCCGTGCTGTGTTCACCTCTGAGAGACCTGCCACCACCCCCGGCCCCCAAACACCCGTTTCTCCCCAGGAAGCACCTGGCGAGTTAAGGGACCTCACCCTGGGGAGGGTGTGAAGATGGCGGAGGACGGCACGGAGACCCCTGCCTCGCCACACACCTCCTGGCTGTCTAGCACACGGATGCGTGACCTTCGCTGCGACCTAAGGGGCGACACGCAGCGCCAGGAGAGCCGCCTGGCCTGGCTGTCAGGTTCACACGAGTGGCCTCCGGTTGAGATTCGCTCTCTTCTCCAAAAAAACGATCGGCGACGTAGGCCTAGATCCTTTCTCCAGATGAACACAATTTACATCGCTGAGTATGAGCTGAAATGTTCGAGAATTTCGTGGGCCATTTTGGAAGGGCTTCTGTTAGAAACGGGGTGAGAATGGCAGCGTCCCCAGTCTCTCGAGCTCTAAATGCCCTGAGGTGAACTCTCGCCTCCTACTGAGCTTAAGAGGCTTCTCAGGGCTAGTAGGCAGCCCATCTAGGTATAGCCCAGAAATTTTCTTTGGTGACCAACTTATTCTTTGAAATTAATTGTACAGCTCTGTTGAGATGTTAAAACTGTAATGAATGGTCCTTTGCAGCATTGGTTCGGTGGGTAGCTATGAAGACTATTCTTTGCCCTTCGCTTCATCTCTTTGAATCCCCCTAGTCCCCAGGCTGTAGGACTTCGGAAATCATGTTTATGAGGAGGCGCTGGGGAGAAGAGCCCGGGTGTTCAGAATCAGGCATTAAACGTGGGTTCAAATCCACTGGTGCGCACTTATTCATAGCAGCGCATTTAGCAGATTGTCCCCGACGTGGTGCTCAGTACACGGTAGCAGTGATCAAAAGTGAATGAACTACTGCAGGGACCGATGGTTTTTAAGCTTTTTTTTTTTTTTTTTAACTAAGACAGTTAAAGCAAAAATATTTAAAAATTCAGGATGAAACGGTCCCATTTCCAATAAGATTGAATCGCCCAGCAGATTATGTATTGAGCCATACCAGTTACCATAATAAAACAGGGTTTTGTGCTTATACAGTTTTACTACCAAGAAGCTTACATAGCTTTATAGATTTCCCCTCCCTCGCTGATTAATCTGTATAATCTCTTGAGGTAAGTACTGGTGTGGTAATTGCAGTCACCTAAGTAGTGATTACCTAAGCCGCAGCGGTGAGTTAGTATCAAGCAAGAGGCCATATGGGGGAAGTCCGTCCTGGGAGCATCCACACCCGGCCAGGACTAGTTAAATTGTCAGAGGAACCGTGAATTCGTATTTTTGCCTTGATTTTTGTTTATCACCCCAACCACAATGCTACATAAAATGTTTGATATTTATTATAGACCAAGGACAGAATGTTCCTAACGTGAAAAGGAAAATGAGGGTGGGTGTGAAATAGATAGTGAACATAACGTTCTTCCGTAGGTTTCAAAAGACTTAAGTGGAAGGAGTGGAAACATCATGTGGTCTTTGTCGCTCGCTGGGCTCTAGGAGTAGTAACAGGTAACGGCTCTTCTCTGCCCGGCGTCCAGCTTTCTGTAATCACTATTATTATTAACGAAGCCAGACTGATCACGAGGCATTCTGTCTCCAGGGGTCTATGATGAAATTGAACTACAGTAGCTTGTGTTGTCTGGATATGCCCTTGGGTACACCTGTTTCGCTAGAGATGTTTTAAGAGAAGAAAGGAAAAAGCCAGCCCACTCAAAAGATGAACTGCCAACCGTATACAAAGAGTCTCCTATAACATTTCCTTCCCCTGGAAATGTGTCCCCCCCCTCCTCCCTTCCAGTGTTCGGTCTCCTCAACACTATTATGCTCAGCAGGCTGTTAGGAAGGTGACTAGTTCAGACGCAAGCCTTGCCCTTGAAGATCTTGCAAGATGAAAAAAGCCATAAGAAAGTATTAAGTACCCTGAGGCAGGACGAGCTAAAATGCTGTGATTCAGCATGATTCAGGATGCCTTCAAATGAGTACGAGTAGAGCAGCAACACCTGCCAACTCTTAATTTCCGCTCAAATGCCCAACTGTACAGGACATGCCTTAAATTCTGCTGTTAAATGGAGATGATATCGCATCTGTCTTTCTAAACCTGCGATGTCTTGTTTTCTCCGCCTGCGGGGAAGTTGTCTCGTGACTTGACCTGGAAAGTATGCAACTAAGGTTAAGGAGCAGATACCGTTTTCTCCTCTCTTGTCTGCTCCTGCAGCTAAAACGTATATTAAGCTAAATCCTGGAACAGGAATCAGTTATACTAACACTAGGTAATCATGTATATAAAGTTTTTTTTTTTTTAAAGAACATTTATTTAATTTTGAGAGGGAGAGACAGAGCGTGAGCTGGGGTGGGGGCAGAGAGGAGGAGACACAGCATCAGAAGCAGGTCCCAGGCTCTGAGCTGTCAGCCTGGAACCCCATGTGGGGCTCGAAATCACAAACCGTGAGATCATGACCTGAGCCCAAGTCGGATGCTTAACCGACTGAGCCCCCAAGGCGCCCCTATAAAGTTCTTTAAAAAGGGCCTGGCATAATTACTATTAAAGTGTTAATATCCATTATTTTTTGTTATTGTTATTGAGTGCTTATTATATGCCAGTCATTGTTTATAATCTTTTTAAGTTCACACAAAACCTCTATGAGCTAAGTACTTTTATTATCCCCATGGGGAAATAAAATTCCAGAGAACTGAAGTATTCTGCCAAAGGTCAGAGAGTGAATAAATGACAGTGCAGGCTTCAAACCAAGGCAACCTAAGTGCCTAAACACAAAGCTTCCCCCGCCTCCCAGCAGTGATTGAAACCTAATCCTACAATTTCCCATTGACTCCTTAAAGCGACAGTATCGGGAATATTAACTGGTGGTAAGGGAAATATGAGACACTGGCTACTAATTGAGTGAGCATTCCATCATTTGGCTTCCTTCCCTGTGACCTTGAGTTGAACTTCTCTCTATTTCTGCAAAATAACTGGCAAGAGAAGAACTCTATTTGCAAATGATTTTTAAAGGTTCAAGGTGAAACAACCCATTTTTTTTCTTAAAAGCAGTTGCGTTCATTAAAAAAAGTAACTTCATCTTTTCATTATTTAGTTAAATCTTGGAATACGTAGTGAATAGCAAAATAACAGTGTTTACATGCTTTCCAAGTAGTTTACAAAATGTCTTCTGTTGTTTTTTGACAGAGCATTATAAACTTGATCACTTGGGTCCCATAATCTACAAAAGTACTGTAATAGACTTTTCTAAATTAAATTGAAAAAGTACTATGTATTTGGGTGAATTAGAATCTAACATCTAGAAGACTACGTAGCCTAATCTCAGAAGATTTCATTTAATCCCCGCATTTAAATGAGAAAAAGAGACCTAGAGAGTTACTCAGGATTCCTACAAGTTCCCAAAAGAACTGATGTTTTTAACATGAACAAACCAGAATGCAAGGCACATCTCATAAGGAAGGAGCTGTTAGGGCATTTTTTTAAAGTATATTTGTTTAAGTCATCTCTGCCCTTAACATGGGGTCCTAACTCATGACCCTGAGATCAAGAGTCTCTCAAGCTCTCCCGACTGAGTGACTGACAGCCTGAAGGAGCTGTTAGCTCTGCTCGTGACCTGGTTAATTCAAGTAACTTCAGGTGTGCCTGGGGTGGGGGCCTCAGTCGGTTAAGCGTCGGATTTGGGCTCAGGTCATGATCTCACCGCTTGTAGGTTTGAGCCCCGTGTCAGGCTCTGTGCTGACAGTTCAGAGCCTGGAGCCTGCTTCGGATTCTGTGTCTCCCTCCCTCTCTCCTCCCACCTCAGAAAAGTGAATAAATGTCAAAAACATTTTAAAAATTTCAAGTAACTGCAATCGTGGTGGAAAAGGAGAGCCCAGATCTAATACTGCACACTTGTACCATGTGTCTGCAGCGTTTTTCTTTGGAAATTAACACAAATGGCTATTCTTATTTATAAAGTAATAATTGGTGAGTTTGAGAAGGATGAATAATCAATTTCTAAACCTTGAGAAATGTACTCAGACTTCAATATAAGAAACATTAACTTTAGACATCCAAATCAGGAAGAAGGAAGTCTGACTTCTTTGCAGATGACATGATATGCTATGTGGAAAACTCAAAAGACTCCACCGAAAAAACCTGCTAGAACTGATACATGAATTCAGCAAAGTCACAGGATATAAAATCAATATACAGAAATCAGTTGCATTCCTACACACCAATAATGAAGCAGCAGAAAGAGAAATCAAGGAATCGACCCCATTTACAATTGCACCAAAACCCATAAAATACCTAGGAATAAACCTAAGCAAAGAGGTGAAAGATCTGTATACTGAAGACTGTAGAAAGTTTATGAAAGAAATTGAAGGCGGCACCACAAACTGCAAAGATTTTCCATGCTCATAGGTTGGAAGAACAAATATTGTTAAAATGTCAATACCACCCAAAGCAGTCTACGTATTCAGTGCAATCCCTGTCAAAATAACACAGTATTCTTTTTAAAAAATTTTTAATGTCTTATTTATTTCTGAGAGAGAGAGGGAGACAGTGTGAGCAGGGGAGGGTCAGAGAGAGAGGGAGACACAGAATCTGAAACAGGCTCCAGGCTCTGAGCTGGCAGTCAGCACAGAGCCTGACGCGGGGCTCGAACCCATGAACCATGAGATCATGACCTGAGCTGAAGCCGGACGCTTAACCTACTGAGCCACCCAGGCTCCCAACACCAGCATTCTTTTTTTTTTTTTTTAAACATTTTATTTGTTTTTGAGAGAGAGAGAGAGAGACAGCATGAGCAGGGGAGGGTCAGAGAGAAAGGGAGACACAGAATCTGAAGCAGCTCCAGGCTCCGAGCTAGCTGTCAGCACAGAGCCTGATGCAGGGCTCAAACCCACAAACCGTGAGATCATGACCTGAGCCGAAGTCAGACGCTTAACCGACTGAGCCACCCAGGCGCCCCTCCCCAACACCAGCATTCTTCACAGAGGTAGAACATATAAAATTTGTATGGAATCAGAAAAGACCCCAACTAGCCAAAGTAATGTTGGAAAAGAAAAACCAAAGCAGGAGGCATCACAATCCCGGACTTCAAGCTGTATTACAAAGCTGTAGTCATCAATACAGTATGGTCCTGGCACAAAAACAGATAGATCAATGAAACAGAATAGAGAACCCAGAAATGTGCCCCTAACTGTATGGTCAAGTCATCTTTGACAAAGCAGGAAAGAGTATCCAGTGGAAAAAAGACAGTCTCTTCAGCAAATGGTGTTGGGAAAACTGGGCAGCGACAGGCAGAGGCCTGAGCCTGGACACTTTCTCACACCACACACAAACATAAACTCAAAATGGCTGGAAGACCTAAATGTAAGACAGGAAGTCATCAAAATCCTAGAGAAGGAAACAGGCAACAACCTCTTTGACCTTGGCTGCAACAACTTCTTCCTTGACATGTCTCCAAAGGCATGGAAACAAAAGAAAAATTAAATATTAGGACTTCATCAAGATAAAAAGCTTCTGCACTGCAAAGGAAACGATCAGCAAAACTAAAAGGCAACCTACAGAATGGGAGCAGATATTTGCAAATGACATATCAGAGAAAGGATCAGTATCCAAAACTCCATAAAGAACTTATCAAACTCAACACCCAAATCACAAATAATCCAGTGAAGAAATGGGCAGAAGACATAAATAGACACGTTTCCAAAGAAGACATCCAGATGGCTAACAGACACATGAAAAGATGCTCAACATCACTCATCAGGGAAAGACAAATCAAAACTACAATGAGATGCCACCTCACACCTGTCAGAAAGGCTAACATTAACAACTCAGGCAACAACAGATGTTGGCGAGGATGCGGAGAAAGAGGCTCTCTTGCACAGCTGGTGGGAATGCAAACTGGTGCGGCCGCTCTGGAAAACAGGATGGAGGTTCCTCAAAAAATTAAAAATAGAACTACCCTATGACCCAGCATTTGCACTGTTAGGTATTTATCCAAAGGATACAAAAATGCTGATTTGAAGGGGCAGATGCACCCCAATGTTTATAGCAGCGCTATCAACAATAGCCAAAGTATGGAAAGAACCCAAATGTCTATCGATGGAGGAATGGATACAGAAGATGTTTTATATATATATAAAACATATATATATATATATATATATATGTATGTATGTAATTATCACACTATATGTTACCTAACTTGGATTTAAATTAAAAAAAAAATATTGACTTAAAAAAATTTTTTTCAATGTTTATTTTTGAAAGACAGAGAGAGACAGAGTGTGAGCAGGGGAGGGGCAGAGAGAGAGGGAGACACGGAATCCGAAGCAGCTCCAGGCTCTGAACTGTCAGCACCGAGCCCAACATGGAGCTTGGAAACCACGAACCAACAGAAGTTGGATGTTTAACCGACTGAGCCACCCAGGTGCCGCAAGAAACATTGACTTTAGATTCTAAATTGTTATACTAAGAAAACATCTCTCAATTATGAATTGTAACTACAAAACAGAACATTTGAAATTATACTTGGCAAAAGAATGGCTTTTAGGCAATTAGAATGTTACAGATGCAACTAATGTTCCCTTTATCCCTCCTTACCCTGAGTCCCATTTCTTTTCCTTCCTCCCCATGTTACAAACAAGGTGTATATCCTTCAAGTCTATTTCTTATAATGTATGCTATGCATATAGTACATAATAGTACATATATAGTACATAATATATATAGTATATAATAATTATATATGTATATAGAAACTATATAACCTATAGTAACTGTATTACGTGTGTATATATATGATTACTGTTTATGTGTATGTACATATATATCTGTACATGCACACGAACAATTTAAAATTTTACACAAATACTACCGTATATATTTGCTTATTTGTCTGTGTTTTATGCTTACAAGAGCATAAAATCCACAAAGCAGAGACGTGGTCTCCGTCTGTTCTCTGCTGTACCTCCAGGTCCTAGAACAGCTCCTTATAGACGGCAGGCACTCAACTGCTGGCTGGACGAATACATACCAATCCGAATCTTGCTTGTTAGATTTGATGTTGTGTTTCTGACATATGATGTATCTGATATACATAACCTTCTTCGGTTCATCATATTTACTGCCATGTGTTATAAACACACTGTACTTAGGTGTTCATTCCCACACTGGAAGATATTCACACGACGCCCACTCTTTTGCTGAGATCAACAGTGTTGTGACAAGCGCCCGTGTGTACGCGTCTCCTCGGGCACGTGTGGAGAGTCTCTAACAGTTGGACAAGGAAGGGTGTGCATTTTAAATCTCACTGGCTGCCTGCTCTCTTGCTCTCCAAAGTGCTCACCCCAGACTCTACTCCCGGCGGCAACGAGTGAGGCCGCCATGTTCTCAAATCTTCGCCGACCCTCCACACCGTGAGGTTATTCTTTTGCCAATCTGATGGATGAGACAAGCTGTCTCTGTTTTGTTTGTTTTTACTGAGATAACTGTAGATTCACACGTAGCTGAAAGAAGTAATACAGAGAGACCCTGTATATCCTCTTTACCAATTCCCCCCAATGGTGGCATCGTACAAAAATACAGTGTAACGTGACAACCAGGACACTGAAACTGATCTAGCCCAGGGAGCCTGGGGGCTCAGTCTGTTCGGCGTCTGACTTCAGCTCGGGTCATGATCTCACAGTTCTTGAGTTTGAGCCCTGGGTGAGCTCAAGCCCCACTTCTCTCTCTCCCTCACTCTCTCTCTGCCCCTCGCTCACTTGAGCCCTCTCTGTCTCTCTCTCAAAAGGAAAAAAAAGGAAGAAAGTAAGAAATTGATGTAGCGCACTGATTTTGTTCAAATTTCCCCCACTTTTCTGTGTGTGTGTGTGTGTGTGTGTGTGTGTGTGCGCGCGTGTGTGTGAATGTGTACATGTGTAGTTCTAGGCAATCGAATCTTACATATGGGTCCACATAACTCCCTCTCCACTCAAGACACGGAAGACTCCTTTATACCCACACCCACTCCCCGCCCACCCTTCCATTCCTCCCCCTCCATTTCCAAACTGTTGTCCTTCAAAAATTGGCTCACTTGGAGGAGCCCATGACTCTTGATCTCAGGGTCATGGGTTCAAGCCCCATGTTGGGTGTAGCGATTACTACTACTAATAATAATAATAAACTTTTAGAAAATGTTATACATACGTTTTTTTTAAGTTACATAAATGGAATTGTGGAGTATGTAACATTTCAGGATTGGTTTTTGTTTCACTCAGCATAATTCCCTGGAGATTCATGGGAGTAGCTGTGTGAATCAAATATTACTGAGAACATTCCACAATATGGATGAGCCATAGTTTAACCTTCACCCATGGAAGGACCCCTGTGCTATTTCTAAATCTGGGCTTTTACAACTAAAGCTGCTGTGAACATTCCCGTGCAGGTTTTTTTTTTTTTTAACATTTTTTAAAAATGTTTTTTATTTATTTCTAGGAGAGAGAGAGAGAGAGAGAGAGACAGCGTGAGCAGGGGAGGGTCAGAGAGAGAGGGAGTCACAGACTGAAACAGGCTCCAGGCTCTGAGCTGGCAGTCAGCACAGAGCCTGATGCGGGGCTCGAATCCACGAAACGCAAGATCACGACCTAAGCGAAAGTCGGACTAAGCCACCCAGGTGCCCTCCGTGCAGGTTTTTTATGTGAACACAATTTCATTCCCCACTTTTCAATGAACATCTCCCACGGTATCAGTGAGGCTGAACATCTCTTCATGTATTTGTAGGCTCTTCAAGTTTCCTCTTTCAGGAAGGGCCGATTTCACTCATTTTATCTGTTTTGTCATTTGCCTTTTTCTTACTGCTTTGAAAGCGTTCTTTTTTCTTTCTTTTAAATGTTCATTTATGTTGAGGAAGAGAGAGAAAGGTGGAGAACAGGGGAGGGGCAGAGAGAGAGAGAGAGAGAGGGAAACAGAGAATCCTAAGCAGACTCCATGCTGTCAGCAGAGCCCGAAGTGGGGCTCAAACTCACAGACCCTCAGATCGTGACCTGAGCCAAATCCAAACGTCGGGCGCTTCACCGACTGAGCCGCCTGGCGCCTCTGAGAACATTCTTCGTATGTTCTGGATACCAATCCCTTGTCAGTTATATGAAATTGTATGTGTTGACATTTTGCTGACCATTGATTCTCAACGTAATGTAACATTTAGGAATTGATGAAGAGTTCCTGGAACTTGGATTTAGATCACGGATGAAGACAGAGAATGATTTCTCTACAGGGACTGTCACTCAGGGGCTCCCATCAAGAGTTTAGGAGGAAAAAAGGAGTTTGGGAGACTGCTGCAGGCCCCACGCTCTGTAGCACCCCCTCTGCATCTGTTAAATGCCATCAGTATGCTTTAAGGGCAGGGTGTCCGGGAGGTCAGAGGCTCGGCAGAGCTCACCGACACTTCTGCCTGCTTGCGAGCAAACGCCGTGCGAGACGCCTTAGATTTGCTTTCAGCAAACCTTTCGCTTCCTTTTGGGCAGGGCGTTCAGATACCATTTATTGCATCACAAAACTTTGTTTTTCAGCATCTTAATAATTAGCCGTCGGAAACTGCTGACATCACGATGTGCTCCCGTTTTCCCCAGCACTGCAGCTGGGGCTCCGAGTCCTGACTCACCCCTCTGCCAGCCACAGAGAATGCCGATGGTTCTGGTGCGGTCGGTGCGCACAGGGTGACTTTGAAAGGGGAAGTCGCCTTTGGACAAACCAGAGCCGATGCGATTCAGGTAACGCTGAGGCTTTTCTAACCTTCTCCTCTGCTCGGCCGCTCTCCTTTCTCCTCTGACCGAAGGCGAGGCCACGCTTCTACCACCCTGGCCGCAACGCTGTGGACTGTACGAGCCGGCACGGCCGGGACCGTCCTTCCGAGCCCGGTGAGTGGTCTCGCATCTGCAGGGTCCGGACTGGGGCGCGGCGCTGACAGCGAATCAGCCTGCATAGCTGAGTTACCAAGTCCAAGTTTAGCTCTCATTTCAATAAATTGCCTTATAAAACATTCACTGGCCAAAATGATCTTGACTAGTGTATTTAGAAGAACATTGCAATTGTTCGTGGATTCCCTGTGAGGAAACTGATATACAAAGTTTCTTATAATGTCCCCTCAAACCACAGGGGGGAAAAAAACCCCCAAAACCATAAAGGCCAGTACCAGGGTTTCCAGGAGCGTGAAACTTACACGTATGCTATCCAAAGAAATGTTAAAGAAAAGAGGCTTTGGATATTTTCAAAGGGCAATGGCGAGGATTAAATAATTCATTATATATAAAAATGTTTCACTAATTCCAAGGTGTTTTTCCCAAGGTAAGATATTATTAAGATTAGTTTCTGATACGTCTAATGCATGAAATTCCTTTCGTACAGAGATCTGAAACACAGAAACACAGTTTCTTGGGCCTGTGACTAGACAATGATACTATTTCTATTGCATTTGAAGAATGACTGAAAGTGATTTTTTCCCCTTTATTTAGATGTTGGCTTCCCCATTTGATGTACTGAAAGTTCTGAAACTGACTCTGAAACTTACTGCCGTGGGGACGCCTGGGTGGCTCAGTCGGTTAAGCGGGCAGCTTCGGCTCAGGTCATGATCTCGCAGTTTGTGAGTTTGAGCCCCGCGTCGGGCTCTGGGCTGACAGCCCAGAGCCTGGAGCCTGCTTTGGCTTCTGTACCACCCTCTCTCTCTGTCCTACCCTGCTCGCGCTCTGTCTCTCTGTCTCAAAAATAAATAAATATTAAAAAAAAAAACTTGCTGCTGCTGATTTATCCAAAATGAAGTTTGCCTCCGATGGCACAGAATTCAAAGACAGCTCCGGACTAAATGAACCGTGCTTCCTATCTTCCTCCTTTTTGACACTTCAAATCCACATCTAGTTTCCTAAGGATTTCCTGAGTCAGTCGGGGCCAACTTCCTTCTCCAAGGTTGACCTGCCCTGCTCTATCGGGACTGTCGTCTTATCGACCAACACACGCTTGGTTAATACTAAGGTAATTTACATAGCACTTTATAGTTAGCACGTAAACATTCAGCCAGTACTTACTGAGACGTTATTAAGTCCCCTCCTACCCATGGCATTTGCACCTTTGTTACCTTATTTCGTTCTTATGGAAACCTCCTAGATTCAAGCATAACTTCTCCAGGTAAGATCTATATAGGCAGGTGGGGGGCATTAGCCTCCTGACCCATGCAGCGCTTCCGGTGGGTATGTGACAGGGCATCGGCCAAAGTCACATCATGGGGTAATCAAGCCTCACTTCAGCTTCTTCCAATCCTTCTATCTGTGTCAAGGGGAAAGCCTCACGTTGGTGCTTCCCGGTCTCTGGCTCCTCTAGAGCTGTATTTAACCTTCCTTAACGAGGAGAGTGTAGGCCCGAGTCACCTTCTAGAGCATTATCATTTCGATAACACAATAGACAAGTTACACTGTTTTCTCACTTGTGTTATCAAGTTTCCTCTTTTGTTCACAGACACACATACGTATTGTATTGCTGAAACAGGTGAGGGTAAGTTGCAGACTTGGGCATTTTTAATCAAGATATAATTGACAAAAAATATTATATTAGTTTCAGGTGTAACAATACAATGTTTCGATACTTGTATATACTGCGAAATGATCCGCAATAAATCTAGTTAACATTCATCACTATACATAGTCACAGGTTTTCTTCTCATTATGGAAACTTTTAAGATTTACTCTCCTAGCAACTTTCAAATATGAAATCTGTATTATTTACGGCAGTCACCATGCTGTACGTTACATCCCCAGGACTTATTTATTACTGGAAGTTTATACCTTTTGACCCCTTCACCTACTTCGCCCACCACCCTCCCCTGCCTCGAGCATCCACCGACCGGTTCTCTGTTTCTTTTTTCTTTTTTTTTATGTTTTATTTATTTCTAGAAGAGAGAGAGAGAGAGACAGCGTGTGTAGGGGAGGGTCAGAGAAAGAGGGAGTCACAGACTCTGAAACAGGCTCCAGGCTCTGAGCTGGCAGTCAGCACAGAGCCCGACGCGGGGCTCGAACCCACGAACCGCGAGATCATGACCTGAGCTGAAGTCAGACTGAGCCACCCAGGCGCCCCCTAGATGAATTATTATTGTTGGAGCACCTGGTTGGCTTGGTTGGCTAAACGTCTGATTCTTGATCTTGGCTCATGATTTCATGGTTCATGAGTTCCAGCCCCACATCAAGCTCTGTGCTGACAGCACGGAGCCTGGTTAGGATTCTGTCTCCCTCTGTCTGTCCCTCCCCTGCTTGCTCTCTCTCAAAAATAAATAAATAAACATTTTTTAAAGAAAAGAAGAATTAGGGGCGCCTGGGGGGCTCAGTCGGTGAAGCGTCCGACTTTGGCTCAGGTCAAGATCTCACAGTTTGTGGGTTCGAGCCCCGCGTCGGGCTCTGTGCTGACTGCCAGCTCAGAGCCTGGAGCCTGTTTCAGATTCTGTGTCTCCCTCTCTCTCTGTCCCTCCCCTGCTTACGCCGTCTCTCTCTCTCAGAAATAAATAAAAACACTAAAAATTTTTTTAAAAAAAGAGAAGAAGAATTAATATGGTTACAATGACCATATTACCCAAAGCAGTCTACAGATTCAATGCAATCCCGACCAAAATACCAACAGCATTTTCACAGAACTAGCACAAATAATCCTAAACTTGCTATGGGACCTCAAGGGACCCCAAAGAGCCAAAGCGACCTTGAGAAAGAAGAACAAAGCTAGAGGCATCGCAATCCCAGATTCCAAGACATACCGCAAAACTGTAATCAACTCAGTATGATACTGGCACAAAAACTAGATGCATAGAACAAAGGAACAGAATAGAGAGTCCAGAAATAAACCTACGATTATACGGTCATTTAATCTGTGACAAAGGAGGCAAGAATATACAATGAGGAAAAAACAGTCTTTTCAATAAATGGTGCCGGAAGAATTGGACATGTAAAAGAATGAAGCTGGACTATTTCCTTGTTTTTTATTCTTTTTTTGTTTTTTTCATTTTTTAAGAGAGAGAGAGAGCACAAGCAGGGGACGGGGGCAGAGAGAGAGAGAGAGAGAGAGAGAGAGAGAGGGAGAATTATGCAGGCTCCACACTCAGTGCAGAGCCAGACATGGGGCTTGATCCCCCAAACCTGGGATCATGACCTGAGCGGAAATCAAGAGTCAAACACTCAACCGACTGAACCACCCAGATGCCCTGAACTGGGTCACTTTCTTTTTTTCTTTTTTAAAACGTTTAGTTTTCTGTTTTGAGAGAGAGAGAGAGATAGCACATGCATCAGTGAGAGAGGGGCAGAGAGCGAAAGAGGGAGAGAGAGAATCCCAAGCAGGCTCTGTGCCTTCAGTTCCGAGCCTGACGTGGGGCTTGACTCATGAACTGTGAGAAAATGACCTGAGCTGAAATCAAGAGGCAGCCGTTTAACTGACTGAGCCCCCCAGGCATTCCTGGACCATTTTTTTTAAAATTTTTAAAAATATTTTTTTATTTCTAGGAGAGAGAGAGAGAGAGAGCGTGGTGAGCAGGGGGTCAGAGAGAGAGGGAGTCACAGACTGAAACAGGCTCCAGGCTCTGAGCTGGCAGTCAGCACAGAGTCCGACGCGGGGCCCGAACCCACGAACCGAGAACCCTACTTGCCCTTGATTATTGGAAGATTAGAAGGATAACACTGGAGGGTCAAACCTCCTCGGCAAGCCCAAGGACACCGATCGCCCTCGGGGGTCCTGAGACCCACCTGGAAGGTGACCGTTGTCTTCGATTTCGGTCCCTCTTCCTTTTCAGCCGCCACTTTCCCCTCCTTACCCTTGTCTTTCCTTTACCCGGAGGAAGCGATCTGAGCTCACAGCCAGCGAAGAGCTTCCTACTGAGAGGTTAGCCAAGGGTCCAGCTTCCCCAGGGCCTCTGCCACGGGTCCTTCTAGAAGAGCCCGTTAAGTCTTCTGCGGTAGAGTCTGGAGAGAGGCTAATAAGGAACGGGCTCTCTCAAGGCTCCCCATATCGCAGCCACACACGCGTTACACGGTTTTTCATCCTGTCCCCTTTTAAGACCATCATATGTTCCCACGTAAAAGGGCGGTGCCTCGGGTTATCATACGCGGGTGTGTAAAGGCGAAAACGTAGTTTTCAGATCCACGGTAGCCGAAAAAAGGATCCCTCTCAGGGTGAAATTACAGGAAGCCACAAATCCGCTAGTTTCACGATGGGATTCTACACTGCAGACGCTCCCGGGTCCGGGGCAGGCAAGTCTGACTAATGTTATCGTCCGGGTCCCCAACAGGGAATCTTGAACCGAGTCTTCAGTGAATGATTACCGAGTGAGCGACGTTTCATTTCCCCTCTCTGCAGCACCCTCGTTCTCGGGGCGGCATTTGTTACATCTCACTCGGAAGTCGCTACGACAAGGCGTTTTCCACAGGCTTTTCCTGTTTTTTTTTTTTTTTTTTTTTTTTTTTTTTTTTTCAGTACTGGCCAACTTCGATTTCCGGTGACGACATCCATTGGCTTGTGTTTTATGCTGGCCTTTGCAATAATATGGCAACAGAATCTAGAATCACCAGAACCAATGGTAACACAAATAATTTTAAAAGGGGCGCCTGGGTGGCTCAGTCAGTTAAGCGTCCGACTTTCGCTTAGGTCATGATCTCGCGGTTCGTGGGTTCGAGCCCCGCGTCAGGCTCTGTGCTGACTGCCAGCTCAGAGCCTGGAGCCTGTTTCAGTCTGTGACTCCCTCTCTCTCTGACCCTCCCCTGCTCACGCTGTCTCTCTCTCTCTCCTAGAAATAAATAAAAATTTTAAAAAAATTTAAAAAAAGGGGGGCGCCTGGGTGGCTCAGTCGGTGAAGCGTCTGACTTCGGCTCAGGTCATGATCTCACAGTTCATGGGTTCAAGCCCCGCATCGGGCTCTGTGCTGACTGCCAGCTCAGAGCCTGGAGCCCGTTCCAGATTCTGTGTCTCCCTCTCTCTCTGACCCTCCCCTGCTCATACTGTCTCTCTCTTTCTCTCTCAAAAATAAATAAAAAGTTAAAAAATTAAAAAAAAAAAGTTTTAAAATGGAACTACCAGACAGAGGGAAAGTGGATGCTTACCTGACGAGGCTTAGGACTGTAGAATAATGTTGGTAAGAAGTACTGTGAAGTGCTCTCCATATTTTAGCTCCTATTATTATTTAAAAACTACCAACAGGATCTTACAAAGAATATTCCAGGTCATTTTTACTCTATATGACAATGTGTTTGGTCAGTAAACGGTGTTCTGGAAAATACCTCAGGACTTGGTACCTCATTCACTCTGGTCCAGTGCAAGTGCTTTACGCAATGAATGGGAAGAAGGCGGCTACTCTAAAAGTCCACTTTCCAATAAGCTTCTACTAGGAAAAAGGGGTAAGAGATTTGTGGAAGGCAGTTCCAGCTACATGGTAACTGTGATTAGAGTCTTTATCACCTCCTCCGACATCAGCTACGATTCGAGTCCCTTCATCAACTCCTCTAAATCAACCGTGATTAGATTGATTCTTCACCAACTCCTCCAAGATCAACTAGGATTCGATTCTTGATAAAGCAACAAGAAGCCAAAAATGAATGAAACTGATGAAAACAAACTTATTCAGATCTCGCCGGTGGTCTTTGGAGAATATGGGATTAGGGTTGCCAGATGTCTTTCTATTTTTTCTTGAGAGAGAGAAAGTCCTCGCACTTGAGCAAGTGAGGGAGGAACAGGGGGAGAGAGAGTCTTAAACAGGCTCCACCCTCAGCTTGGAGCCTGAGGTGGGACTCGATCTCACAACTGTGAGACCATGACCTAAGTGGAAAACAAGAGTCAGGTGCATGATCAGCTGAGCCACCCAGGCACCTGAGATGTCTCATTGTTTGACAGAAGTTGAAACTCTTATTTTTTATGACAAATTTCCCAGTTTCAGTTGCTTTAGACTTATGTTTTAAATTTCATAGGGGGTGACTGGGTGGCTCAGTCAGTTGAGCACCTGACTTTGGCTCAAGTCATGATCTCACAGTGTGTGAGTTCGAGCCCCACACTGGGCTCTCTGCTGCCAGCACAGAACCCACTTCAGATCCTCTATTCCCTCTGTCTCTGCCTCTCCCCTGCTTGCTCTCTCTCTCTCAAAAATAAATAAATATTTAAAAAATAAATAGGGGCGCCTGGGTGGCTCAGTCGGTTAAGCGTCCGACTTCGGCTCAGGTCATGATCTCGCGGTTCGTGGGTTCGAGCCCTGCGTCGGGCTCTGTGCTGACAGCTCAGAGTCTGGAGCCTGTTTCAGATTCTGTGTCTCCCTCTCTCTCTCTGACCCTACCCTGCTCTCTCTCGCTCTCTCTCAATAAAAAAAAATAATAATAATAAAATTGCAGAGGGGTCGCCTGGGTGGCTCAGTTGGTTAAACATCTGACTCTTGATTTGATTTTGGCTCAGGTCATAATTCACAGTTCATGAGTTCGAGCCTTGTATCCGGCTCCAGGCTGACAACGTGGAGCCTGCCTGCGATTCTCTCTTTCCGCCTCTGTGGGGAATAAGGTTAGGAATTCCCTGAGCCTGTACTGACGGGTTAACAAGGCAAAAAGAACTACAAAGCCATAGGATGCTCACACCCAAGTTTGGGTGAACAAGATTAGGTAAATAAGCATAGAGAGGGCGGGGCAAAGGCCCCAATAGAATATGAGGTCAGCAAGATTAGGTATTTAGGGAGAAAACGCCCCCCACCCCCAATTCGGTACTATAGCAGAAAGCTGCTTTCACAGGAAGGAAGGACAAAAACTAGGTAAACAGGTAAATAGGGCAGGTGAAGTTGCCCAAAACAGAGCTAATTAGCAGGAGAAAGGTGCCTTGTTGCCCCTGAGGTTACTTGCTCTGTCTTATCCCCGAGGCTGGCGAAGGTAAACAGACACAGTGCCTCCTGTCGGCTGTTAACATCCATCTGCTCCGCGCCAGGATTTTAGTTTACATTGACCCAAACCCCTAACACCATAAATCTTCAAAACCCCCTTTCCCTCAGGCCCATAAGTTAGTGTTCACAGATTCATCGTCTCTGTGCACGCCCACCATGTTGGTAAGGCTTCTGGTCTTAATAAATACGGAGCAAGGACTCTTATTTGGGACCCTTGTTTTCTCCTGGACATTAGCCATCTCTCGCATTTTAATCCCTGTGTCCACTTTCTTGCTGGACAAGAAAGAACTTTAGACCCAGAGTCTATGACACGTCTCTTTCTCTATCCCTTCCCATGCTCATGTGTGTGTATATATGCACGCTCTCTCTCTCTCTCTCAAAATAAATAAGTAAATTTAAAAAAAAAAAGTGTTATGCTAAAAAACATTGCAGACAATTTTTATGGGACTGAAGCTACTCTATATGATACTATAATGCTTATCGTTGTAAATTTCTCCAAACCCAAAGAATGTATAACGCCAAGAGTGAATCTTAATGTAAACTGTGGGCTTTGGGTCATTATGATGACCCTCTGGTGGGGGGTTTTAATAGAGGAGACACAGTATATGTGTGTCCAGGCAGAGTATAGGGGAGCTCTCCGTATCTTCCACCCAATTCTCCCAGGAACCTACACTACTCTAAAAAATAGTGTCTATTAAAAAAAAATCACTGTGGCCAAATGAAACCCATTAATAGTAAGGATTTGGCCTACAGACTGTGGTTAGCAACCTGTGACTGACTTCACATTTTCTGGCTTTACCCTACGCTTCTTTCTTGAGTTTGAGACCTGTATTTTCACTGAAAATTTGGATACTTTCACCAGGGCATTCCACAGATTACTCAGTACAATTTGTTTAAACTAGAATATACCTGTGGCTCAGTGGGTTAAGCGTCTGACTTTGGCTCAGGTCATGATCTCGCGGTTCGTGGGTTCGAGCCCCGCGTCGGGCTCTGTGCTGACTGCCAGCTCGGTTCGTGGGTTCGAGCCCCGCGTCAGGCTCTGTACTGACTGCCAGCTCGGAGCCTGGAGCCTGCTTCGGATTCTGTGTCTCCCTCTCTCTCTGCCCCTCCCCCACTTGTGCTCTGTCTCTCAACTAAATAAAACAAAAAATAAATAAATAAACTAGAATATACTTTACTCAACATGCAAATAAATGAAAGGGAACTTGCCTCCCATCTTGAAGTCCCTGTCTGTCACAGTCCATCTGTTTGATCAGATTAGAAACCCTGAAGTCATCAATGGCCTTATTCGACTTTATCTCTCACCTCCAGTTGCTTGGTTAAGTCTTTACTGAACATTCCCTAAGCGCCAGGTACTAAGTACTAAGGATACAAATATAAAGGATGCAGTTCAGGCTCTGAAGGGAAAGGTGGAAACAGACAAGCATTTACAAAACAATATTTACGAAGTGTTATAACAGACATGTGTAAAATGCCTCATGACCTTTTTTTTTTTTTTAACTTGAAGATCTAATTGGCTTTATTAAGTGATTCATGAACTGGGGAGCGTCCCATCCAGCAAGTCCATCCGGACTTTCTTTAATCTGTAAAACCTTATGAAGTAGGTATCTTTTTTATTTTTTTATTTTATTTTTTTAAATGCTTTATTTATTTCTAGGAGAGAGAGAGAGAGAGAGAGAGAGACAGCGTGAGCAGGGGAGGGTCAGAGAGAGAGGGAGATACAGACTCTGAAACAGGCTCCGGTCTCTGAGCTGGAGTCAGCACAGAGCCCGACGCGGGGCTCGAACCCACGAACCACGAGATCATGACCTGAGCCAAAGCCGGACGCTCAACCGACTAAGCCACTCAGGAGCCCCAGTAGGTATCTTTTTTAAATAACAGCTTTATTGGGATATAATGGATATGCCATAAAAGTCACCCTTTTATAGTGTACAGTTCAGCAGGTTTTGGTACATTCAGAGAGCCGTGCAATCGTCACTTTTTTTTTTTTTTTTAGATTCACAGCAAAACTGGGCGGAGAGTGCAGAGTCCCCACACCCCTCCCCCGCAACCCCTGGAAAGACTGCTCATTTTACTGTCTGCGGTTTTGCCTTTTCCCAAAATGTTGTAGAGTTGGAATCGTACAGTATAAAGCCTTTTCCAATTGGAAAATTTCACGTAGTAATATACCTTTACATTTCCTCCATGTCTTTTTGCGGTTTGAAGCTCACTTCTTTTTAGAGCCAATTAACATCCCATTCCCCAGAGGCGCCACATTCACCTACTGAAAGACATCGTGGTCGCTTCCGAGTGTTGGCAGTGATGAAGAGAGTTGCTGGAAACATCTGCGTGCCGGTTTTTTGTGCACAAAAGTTTTTAACTCCTTTGGTTTGGGTACATCTCAGGGTGTATGATTGTTGGATCCTATGCCAAGAGTACGTTTAGTTTTATAAGAAATTGCCAAATTGTCCTTCAAAGTGGCTGTACCTTTTGGCCTTTATGCCAGCCACGAGTGAGAGTTCCTGTTTCTCCACATCCTCGTCAGCATTTGATGTTGTCAGTGTGTTGGGCTCTGGCCATGCTGATAGGTGTGTAGTGGTATCTTGGTTTTTTGTTTGTTTTTCTTAGCTGTTGTTGTTTAAAGTAGGCTCCATGCCCAGGGTGGGGCTTGAACTTACAACCATGAGATCAAGAGTCACATGCTCTATGGACTGAGCCAGCCAGGCACCCCTGGTTGTGGTCTTAATTTGCATTTCCCTAATGACATACGATGTTGAGCATTTTTTCATATGCTTATTTGCCTCCTCTGTATCTTCTTTGGTGAGATGTCTGTTCAGGTGTTTTGCGCATTTTTTTTTTTTTTTACTGGGTTGTTCTTTTTCCTTTCCTTTTTTTTTTTTTTAAGTTTATTGATTTTGAAAGAGAAAGAGAGCACGTGCGTGTGCACGTGTATGAGCAGGGGAGGGACAGAGAGAGAGAGAGAGGGAGAGAGAGAATCCCAAGCAGACTCCATGATGTCAGCCCAGAGCCCAATAGGGGCTCCATCCCCCAAACCATGAAATCATGACCGGAGCCAAACTCAAGAGTCAGATGCTTAACCAACTGAGCCCCAGGTGTCCCTTTTCTTAATTTTTAATTTTAAGTGTTCTTTGTATGCCGAAAATATTTTAAAACTTCTCTTGAGACTCCTTCTTTGATATATCTCAACTATTTTTTATCGTACCGTTCAGTGGCATTAAGTACATTCATGTCGTTGTTCAGCCATGCCCACCATCCAGCCCCAGGACTTCCGTATCTTCCTAAAGTGACACTCTGTCCCGGGGACACAAGCCCCGGCTTCCCCTCCCCCAGGGCCTGGAAACCGTCGTTCTACCTTCTGGCTCTGTCGCTTTGAAGACTCTACCAGTAGGGCAGAGGCTCACTCGAATAACTGGGGTCCCACCATGTTCCCCTTTCGTGACCGGCTTATGTCACTTCGCCCCGTGTCCTCAGGGTTCATCCACGTGGTGACCTGCGTCCTTAAGACTCCATCTGAGTTCTTATTTCTTCACATTACAGCTACAACACTAGACATCCGTCCTGGCTTTGCAAGCAGATGCGCTGATCAGGGCAACCCAAAGACACGGGCTGCCCAAGGGGGAGGGCCCGGCGCAATGTGTCCCCGCCGCCGGCTCCCAGGCCCGAGTCTCCGGAGGCCGCCTTTGCAATGACGGCCGGTTGGACAAGGAGCTCAGAGTTCTCTCTATTGACCGAGGCTGAGAAGTAGCAGAGCATTTAGTTTTCTTTGCCAAAGAGAATCTAAATTGTGCTGAATCAGAGCAACTGTGAACGTTGTTTGCTTTTAGATATTTGACTTTATCCGCAGGCTCTGAGATAATCAGCCTGTGTCCTGGAGTGTGTTTCTGAGAAATAGATACAAATGAGTTTCCATAAACAACGCATCTTAGGACTTTCCGATCTAGGACACACCAATTAATATAAATCCTGGCTTGTATTGCGTTGTATAAATCTTTATAAAAAGTGTGCACTAATTGGTGCAAGGAAATCTTTAGTCTATAGGAAAATGGCGATCTGTAAAATATTTAATAATGCCTTATTCTCATATTTTAATATTCTACTACTTTTTCATATAATATTTTCTAAGTACAGAAATTTTTATCACCTCTTCCTGTCATAAATCTATCAAACTGAAGTCAAAGCCATAACTGCTAGTGCTTCTAGAAGCATCTAGAAAACAATCCAACCAGGAAATACTGCTTTCTTACACTGTATTACCATAAAGACAGTAGTTAGATTCCATATTTATAATTATATGCATAAATGTAGCATATTTATATGTTTATATTACTAGAAAGAATGTAGATATATGTTTTTACATATGCAAAATTAATGATATTTACTGATTTTGAACACATTTAAAATACTTCCCCCTAATGTATGCATTGTGACAAGTAAAAGTTGCCTTGATGATTTTATCAGTATCCACCATAGGAGGAAAATATTCATTTTTATTGAAAAATGAATAAAACATATGCAGCACCTGGCGAGGAGGGGCGTTGGTGGGGTCAGTCAGCTGAGTGTCTGACTCTTGATTTCAGCTCTGGTCACGATCTCACGGTTCATGAGATGGACCCCGGTGTCAGGCTCTGTGCTGAGGGCAGGGAATCTGCTCAAGATTCTCAATCTCTCTCTCTCTCAATAAATAAATAAACATGGAAAAAATGTTAAAAAACGGACTAAAACATAATAACAATATTTCAAATGTATGTGGAATGTGAACTTGAATTATTCTGCAGGGACTTCAGTTAAAATGATTTTTAAGGCATAAACCACCCCTGTGATTTGGATATAAAAGTTTAGAAATAACTAGTTTAGAAATCTCCACATCAAGGGGCACCTGGGTGCCTCAGTCGATCAAGCCTCCAACATCGGCTCAGGTCATGATCTCACGTTTCGTGGGATCGAGCCCCGCACTGGGGTCTGCGCTGACAGCTCAGAGCCTGGAGCCTGCTCAGATTCTGGGTCTCCCTCTCTCTCAAAAATAAATAAACATTAAAAACAATTTTTTTTAAAAGTCAGACATAGAATTACCACATGACTCAGCAATTCCACTCCTAAGTGTCGACCCAAAAGATTTGAAAACGGGGGCCCAAGCAGACACAGGTGTGCCAGTGCATATTGAAGCATTATTCACAATAGCCACCAGGTGAAAACAAGCCAAGCGTCCATCAACGGGTGCAGGATAAACACAACATGATATATACATCCAATAGAATATTACTCTGCCATAAAAAGGAGTGAAAACAGAAAGTAACAAGTGTTGGCGAGGATGTGGAGGAAGTGGAATCCTCACTCCTTGCTGGTGGGACTGTAAAATGGTGCATTTGCTATGGGAAACCAGTTTGGGTTCCTCGAAAAATTAAACATAAAATTACCGTATGATCCAACAGTTCCGCGCCTACCAAATGCCCCAAAGACCGGAAAGCAAAGAGTTGACCAGATACTTGTACACCGATATTCCCAGCAACATTATTCCCAAGAGGAATTCTAAAAGGTAGAAATGACCCAAGTGTCCAGCAATGCACAAATGGATAAACAAATATTCAGGCTTGGAAAATATGAAATTTGGGAGCGCCTGGCTGGCTCAGGCCATAGAGCGTGCTACTCTTGATCTCAGGGTTGTTAGCTCAAGCCCCGTGTTGGGTAGAGAGATCATTTTTTTTTACTTTAGAAATTAAAGAAAATAATGACATTCTGACATATGCCGAACATGGGTGAGTCGTGAAAACATCATGCGAAGTTGAATAAGCCACAAACACAAGTGCAAATATTGTCCAAATCCATTCATTTGACGTCTCTAGAAAAGTCAAATTCCTGGAGACGGAGAACAAGATGGCGGCTGCCAGGGGCTGGGGGCGAGGGGATGGTAGTCGGCGTTTCGTGAGAGCAGAGTTTCAGTTTGGGGAGGTGAAGACACTCTGGAGACGGATGGTGGTGACAGCCGTGCACCACTGCGAGTGTATTAACGTCACTCTGCTCTACGCTTAAAAATGGGTAAACTGGTAAATTTTTTTAAATTTAATTTAATTTTATTTTTGTAAATATTTTTATTTATTTCTAGGAGAGAGAGAGAGAGACAGCGTGAGCAGGGGAGGGTCAGAGAGAGAGGGAGTCACAGACTGAAACAGGCTCCAGGCTCTGAGCTGGCAGTCAGCACAGAGCCCGACGCGGGGCTCGAACCACGAACCGCGAGATCATGACCCAAGCGAAAGTCGGACGCTCAACCGACTAAGCCACCCAGGCGCCCCACTGGTAAATTTTTTAAAAATAAGATTCGCCTGGGTTTTTAAAGCTTATTTATTTATTTTGAGAGAGACAGAGACAGCACATGTCGGGGAGGAGCAGAGGGAGAGGGAGAGAGAGAGAGACTCCCAAGCAGGCTCCACAGTGCCGGCGCAGAGCCCGAGGCAGGGCTCGAACCCACGAAGCTGTGAGATCGTGACCTGAGCCGAAACCAAGAGTCGGATGCTTAACTGACTGAGTCCCCCAGGCGTCCCTAAACTGGTAAATGTTATGTTACATATATGTTACCAAAATAAAGTAAGAGCGAATGAAAACATGACATAGTTAGCACCCCCCTCCCCCACAAAAGGGGAGTGAACTTCTGCTATTTTCTACAACATGGATGAATCTTTAAAACATTTCTAAATGAAACAAGCTGGACGCAAAAAGATGAATACTGTACGACTCCACTTAAACGAACCGGCTATAATAGGCACATTCATAGAGGCAGAAAGTAGAGTAGAGGTTCCCAAGGGCTGGGAGCAGGGGCGGGGGGTGGGGAGTTGTTGCTTAAGTACGGAGCTCTGCACGGAGTTTTCTTTACAGACTACAGAGTTTCTCCTTCGGGCGATGGAAAGTTGTGGAAATAGGTAGTGGTGATGACTGCGCCGCACTGTCATTAGTGCCTCTGGATTGTACACTTAAAAATAGTGGAAACGGCCAACTTTATGTATATTTCCCCACCAAAACGAAGCAACAGGAGGCAAACCAGAAAACCCCTCATGGGCTCCCGTTTTGCAGAACTAAAACTCCACACTCGAGACCTGCTCGAGGCCTATGCCCAGACCTTCCTGGCCCGGCTCTGCGGGGCGTCTCCAGCTCCCTCCTGTGAGTAACCCGGCTCTCCAGCACCACCCGCCACCCCACCCCGACCCCTCCTAGGCCTCGACTCTGAGTCATCTGGGCTCACGCAGGCCTGTCCGCCCAGCAGCTGTGTGGACCGACGCGGAGAGTGCTTCGGGCCGAGTCTGGGCCGGCCGAGGGCATGAGTCAGCAAACAGGCTGCTCCAGCAGAAAGGCCAGTGGAACGTGCCATCGGAGGACAGGCGGCCCAGGCGCCCCTCTGCCTCCACCTGAAAGACAAGCCCCTCTCTGGATCTGCTTCCTCTTCTGTAAATCGAGAGGGCTGGACGGGGTCCCCAAGAATGCGTCTAACTCCAAGCTCTGGGGACCAGACTGGGTACGCAGTATGGCAGGAGAGACCTAACCTTCTTTCCTGACATTTTCAACTGATGAGTGTGTCGTCATCAGGGCGTCTGGGGCGGCCTCTCTGAAGGTTTCTTGAGGGACAAAGAAAGAAACCAACCCACTGACTTATCCAATAGTCGAATGTTCATAATGGCATTAGGATTTTCACAAGACAAATTATCCCAAGGATAGAAAGTTATTCTCTCCACACTTAGCCCAAGACATAAGTCTAAGAGGTTGAGCAGAGCCTGGACGTAAGTAATGAGTAGCTTAGGGGCACCTGAGGGGCTCGGGCAGTTGAGCATCCAACTCTTGATTTTGGCTCAGGTCATGATCCCAAGGTCGTGCGATGAAGCCCGTGTTGGTACTTAACACTTGGTATGTAAAATAAGATATGTAGCAATTGGTAAAAATATGTAAGATATTTTACCGCATCATTTTCATTTTGGAAATGGATTTTCGTGAAATGTTCAATGATGGGCACAAATATTTACTTATTGAATCTTTTTAATGTTTATTTATTTTTTAGAGAGAGGGGGAGAGCGAGTGAGGAAGGGGCAGAGAGGGAGTATACATATACCAGTATATCAATATACGTGCCAGATATATGTCATATAGACATTATGTAGATAATATAAATAACATGTAAACATATTTGTATTCTACCAATATATATTTATTTAACATATGTCAGTGTATCAACATAATGGGATGCTATATAACCATTTAAAATTTGGAGAAGAGTATTTAATCACTCAATAATAGTAACTAACATATACTGGACCCTCATTAAGTATTCCACATGTAGTCTCTTACTTACCCCTCACAATATACCTCCCTGTGATAAAAGACTAGTATTTTTTATTTTTATAGCTGAGGGCACCACAGCACAGGGGTTAGGTCACTTGTTCAAGACCGCGTAGTTAATAAGCGGCAAGCCCAGAAACACAGCCATTAATTCAAGTGAAAAACAGGTGTGCAGCTGTATGCAGGGTATGATTTTATTTGTTTGGTATAGTTTTTGTTTTCACTTCTTCAAAGTGTGTCTATACAGCTGTACAAAACATAGCAGCACATACATACATGTACAACACGCACATGCCCCCAACGAAACGTTACCACTGGTAGGGTTATGAGAAGTTACGATTTTCTTTTTCTTTTTTTTTAATGTTTTATTTATCTCTAGGAGAGAGACAGCGTGAGCAGGGGAGGGTCAGAGAGAGAGGGAGTCACAGACTGAAACAGGCTCCAGGCTCTGAGCCGGCAGCCAGCACAGAGCCCGACGCGGGGCTCGAACCCACGAACCGCGAGATCATGACCCGAGCGAAAGTCGGACGCTCAACCGACTAAGCCACCCAGGCGCCCCAAGAAGTTACGATTTTCTTCCTTTGTGCTCAGATGCGTTGAGCGGGTGTGCCTGTGACTCAGAGTCGAGGTGTGGACGCTGTCTCTTATCGATCGCCAGCACACGGGGCCGCCTGCCCCAGGGAGGGTCAATGTCGCACTGCTGCCGACACCCTGGGGTTGCCTGTTTGCGTACTCGTAGGACCTACGGGAGAGGTGAGCGCGCACCAGTCAGACCTGGGGACACGCTGGGTTTGCTCGTCTGCGTGTAACACGGGACGAGGCAGCGGGCAGTGACTGACTTCCCCGGAAACCCACCTCGGAAGGCCACTCGCGCCCTGAAGGCCAAGAGCCCGAGCCTGCAGGACTTGTCATCTGCGGCTCTGCCACGGGGTGCCACGCTCTCCTCCTCCTCTCCCACTCCTGAAGGTCGAGGGAGGCTCTGGCCTCCCCTCGATGGGGAAGCCTTTGTCCTGGATCCGATTCCCCGTGAGCAGGGGCGAGGAGGGGGTGTCCCTAATATGACACCCGCCCAGAAGCGGAGAAATTTGCCTGGGTGTGCCGCGGCTTAGCGGGAAGCTGCGCGAGATCACATACTTTTATACTAGGTAATCTGTTATGTTTAAGGATTTTATAATAGGGGCGCCTGCGTGGCTTAGTCAGTTAAGCATCTGACTTCGGCTCAGGTCATGATCTCACAGCTCGTGAGTTCGAGCCCCACATTGGGCTCTGCGCTGACAGCTCGGAGCCTGGAGCTGCTTCAGATTCTGTGTCTCAGTTCTCTCCGTCCCTCCCCTGCTCATGCTCTGTCTCTCTCTCAGAAATAAACATTAAAAATATTTTTAAAGAATTGTGTAATAAATATAAGTAATTTTGTGGGGCATCTGGGTGGCTCAGTGGGTGTAGCGTCCGACTTTGGCTCAGGTCATGATCTCACGGTTCGTGGGCTCGAGCCCCGCGTCGGGCTCTGTGCTGACAGCTCAGAGCCTGGAGCTGCTTCGGATTCTGTGTCTCCCTCTCTCTGTGACCCTCCCCTGCTCACGCTGTCTCTCTCTCTCTCTCTCAGAAGTAAAATAAATAAATAAACAAATAGAAGTAATTTTGAAAGACTGCCTGAGCTTCCTCTTGATTCTCCCAAAGCCA
The DNA here is from genome assembly GCA_017311185.1 of Proteles cristata cristata. Classification (NCBI taxonomy): domain Eukaryota; kingdom Metazoa; phylum Chordata; class Mammalia; order Carnivora; family Hyaenidae; genus Proteles; species Proteles cristata. The sequence goes on along the minus strand of JAESUZ010005598.1, from coordinate 3,554 downwards.
GTGGAATGGAATTCATTAAGCAGCTTTGACAATGTCTGTTTTCTAAAGTTTCTTCAGTGAATGGGGGAAGCTCTTTGCGATGAGTGTTTTTGAATAAAAATAATTTACACCAAATTTTGAAAACTAAAAAAAATATATTTTGGAAGCGTGTGATTCATGTGACGAGTACGTGGGAGCGGATCCTGTGCCAGACCGTGGGGGGAAGAGCGAGGCAAGACTTCAGTCGTGAGTTTGCAGCCTGTGCACGGAAAACACGGCCTCCTCCACGCCTCTCCTCCGCCATCACCGCCGAGGAAGACTCTGGATGCTCTTGCGTCTGTGCCTTTGGGGAGTGCTTCCCGGCAGACTCGTCCCCTAGGCCGGTCTTACGAGGCCGAACAGCTGCCCCAGGCCTGAGTGAGTGCTCCTTTCGCTGGGCTAACCTGTGATGTTCTCACAGCAGCAACGGTCTACATCTGCTGAGTGCTCGCGGTGTGCGAAGCATTTCACGCCCCTTGACTCTTACTCCTACGACGCAGCGAGACAGCTACTCTCCCCTTCAAGCTGAAAGTAACGGCTGCACAGAGAGGGCAGGTCACTCACAGGCAGGCACTCAGCAGGATTTGAACTCAGGCCCAGCAGCCCGGCCTGCAGACCCCCTTAGGCCCTGACTTTGCTCTGTCGCCCCCACCCCAACGCCCATGCCCCTCCCGACCGGCCTGTCAAGTTCTGAAGGGGGAAATCAACGGGGGTTCTCGAATAGCAGCAGACCCTAGGGTGACCAAGACTTATTGCTTCAAAACCCAGTGTGTCTCGGGAATCCAGACTTTTCCTTCGGTTCTGTCCCAGCTGCCTCTGCCGGCCCCTCCCTCTGCCATCAGCCTGCACACGACTCCAGCCCCTCCGTCAGCTCCACGCTAACCTTGGGATGGAGCCCTCGCCCGGCTCAGCCCGCAAAGGTGCCTGCTGCCCGGGGGGGGTGGGGGGGCGCGGGGGAGGCCCAGAGGGGCAGGGCAGCCGGTGTGGGGACGGAACGAACGCAAACAGACTGAAGCACAGCGTAGTACGTGGGAAGACCACCCGAGAAAGAGAAGGCATCCACGGGCCAAGAAGAGCAAAGGGGGTCCTCGAGTCAAAAGATGTAAAAGGGCTTTTGGGGCACCTGGGTGGCTTAGTCGGTTAAGTGTCCGACTTTCGCTTGGGTCATGATCTCGCGCGGTTCGTGGGTTCGAGCCCCGCGTCGGGCTCTGTGCTGACTGCCAGCTCAGAGCCTGGAGCCTGTTTCAGAGTCTGTGACTCCCTCTCTCTCTGACCCTCCCCTGCTCACGCTGTCTCTCTCTCCTAGAAATAAATAAAACATTAAAAAAAAAAAAAAGATGTAAAAGGGCTTTTGTAAACCGTGACGTGCCCTGTGCTGTACAAATGTTACTTTATTCGCAGACGCAGCGCGGAGACCAGGCTTTGGCGTCAGACTCAGGGTTGTGATCCAGCCCTGGCTGTACCCACTTGGCCCTGACCTTGTTTACTCAGCGGTAAAAAGGCGATGGGGGTAGGAGAGGGTAGTGCAGTTGAATGAGATCTGGGAAAGCCTCGAGCGGGTAGCATCGAGTGGCTGGCTTTCTTCCTCTTCCTTCCTTCCTTCCTTCCTTCCTTCCTTCCTTCCTTCCTTCCTTCCTTTCTTTCTTTCCTCCCTTCTTTCTTTCTTTCAATATATTTTTAAATGTTTCTTATTGAGAGACAGAGACATAGCACCAGCAGGGATGAGGCAGAGAGAGAGAGGGAGACACAGAATGTGAAGCGGCTCCAGGCTATGGGCTGTCAGCACAGAGCCCGACGCGGGGCTCGAGCCCACGAAGCGCGAGATCATGACCTGAGCCGAGGTCGGCCGCTTCACCGCCTGAGCCCCGGGGTGCCCCGAGTGGCTTTCTTTCCCACCACAAGCAGACAGCAGTGAGCTCTGGGCGTGTTTGGGGTGATGTGTCGTCCCTTGAACCTGTAAGTCTCTCAGCAGCCCTGTTGCACGCTCAACTACGAGATCACTAATGATGGGGCCCCAGGGGGGCTCAGTCCGTTGAGCGCCTGACTTCAGCTCAGGTCATGATCTCTTGACTCTTGGGTTCGAGCCCCGCGTCGGGGTCTGTGCTGACAGCTCAGAGCCTGGAGTCTGCTTTGGATTCTCTCTCTGACCCTCCCCCACTCACTCTCTCTCTGTCTCTCTCTCTCCGTCAAAAATAAACATTACAAAACATTTAATGAAAGCATTAACGATGTTGTCCTGGTTTCTCTTGAGATTATTGATGTATTTTTTAAATTACATGATAAGGGACACCCAGATACCTCAGTCAGTTAAGCGTCAGGCTGTTGATTTCCGCTCGGGTCACGATCTTACAGTTGTAAGATCAAGCCCCAGCAGGGCTCCGTGCTGGGCGCAGAGGCTGCTTAAAATTCTCTCCCTCTGCCTCTGCCTCTACCTGGTGCGTGGGTGGCTCAGTCGATTGAGCCTCAGACTCTTGATTTCAGCTGAGGTCATGACCCCATGGTTTAGTTGGTGAGACTGAGCCCCACGCCAGGCTCTGCGCTGACAGCAAGGATCCTGCTCGGGATTCTCTCTCCCTCTCTCTCTGCATGGGCACAAAGATGTTTCGATAAACAGTGAAAAACTGGGGAACCTGGCTGAGTCAGTCAGAAGAGCAGGCAACTCTTGACCTTGGGGTTGTGAGTTCGAGCCCCATGGTGGGTGTAGAGATTACTTAACAAAATAAATAAATGCAAAATCAAAACAACTTAAGTATCCAAGAGGAGACTACATTTAATTAATTTATGGATGGGCTATTACGCGGTCATCCACAACTATAATTGTGAGAGCTGTGCCAGATGAGAGATCCTTCTGTCTTAAGTGAGGAGAGAGGACGCAAAAGTATATATGCATCATGCTCACCAGGGAATCCAGAAGCTATAAAAACAAAGATATTCCTATTTGGCTACTTAAAATGGTTTACGTTTTACAACAAAACACACTAGTGAAAAGTCAGAGGATGACGACTGTAGCAGGAGACAACTAATAGGTACAACAGAGGTTAACACCCTCAGTAAACAGTTTCTACAAACTACGGCCACAAAAGAAAAGTGGGTAAATGACACGTACGGACAACTTATGAGAAGAAACGGCAGAGACACAAGCTGGGCCCCCGGGGCGACGCGACTTCAGGCAGCAGCGATGCACCGATACTCATCTGTGAGATTGGCAAAGCCCAGAAGGACTGAGAACATCCAGTCCTTGCAAAAATTCAGGGAAAAAGACATTCCTGCTCGTCGCTGGGAGGAGCGTGACCTACTACAACCTTTTCCGGAAAATAACGAAGGATTCTCAAAATTATACTCAGCAGCAAGAAGAGACACTACTGATATGAACAACAGATGGACGGATCTCAAAGGCACTGTGCCAGGTGAAAAAAGCCAGACCTAAGCGTCCGTGCAGTGATGATTTCATTTACGCGGAATCCTAGGAAACGGAAACCTATATGGGCAGTGGGAAGCTCTGCAGTGAAGGAGCAGAAGGGGCCATTTGGGGTGAC